>JAPTHA010000003.1:19437037-19452507 GCA_029814585.1 Gymnapogon annona
ATATTACACATGTGCATATAGACTGAACATGTACACACATTATAGACGCATATATATTACACATGTACATATCAGTAGAACATGCAAGCAAACACACACTGTATATATATATATATATATATATATACATATATATATATTGTACTTACCACAGAAAATGCAAATGACACTCATTTTATTTTATTATTTATCCATTTTACTTAATTTTATTTGGGTTTTTCTTGCCTTATTTCTGCACAAATGCTTTGGCGATGTCCATGTTTAGTTACCATGCCAATAAAGCTCTTTTAAATTGAAATTGAAATAGAATAGAGAGAGAGAGGGAGAGAGAGAGAGAGAGAGAGAGAGAGAGCATTTTAGGACAGGATGAGGGAAGACAAACAAGGAGGTACACGGTGAAATGTCACGCGAGGAGAGAAACCCCTCTCGTTTCAAGGCTCCGTGGGTCGGTAATGGGATGTTCCAGCCCAGTGGCCGTTGATTCTCTTGGTTCGGGCTGTCGCTTTAAGACAGCGACAGAGCCAGTGTGTGATTAATTCAATGTACAGCGACGCGTTAGTGGAGAAACCTCATTAGAAGAGCAGACCTACACGTGCGCGCGCGTGCTAACATACACAGAGGGGGGATACACCGAGCAGAGAGCCAGAGGTGCGAACGTTCACTTAAAAAAAATAATTAATTAATTAAATAAAAAAAAAACATTTAAAACAGAGGCTTAAGTTTGCGTTAGACCGCGAGTGTACCGGACATGAAGACATCTTGAGGATGGGCTGCACGCGCTTGGGATAAAAACTCGGCACCGACGCGCACGAGGAGGGGAAAGAAAGAGAGAGAGAGAGGGAAAAAAAGGTTATTTTTCTATTTATTTATTTATTTTGTGCAGCGGTTCGTCACCAGCTGGAGTAAAAATACATCCACGTCCGATCAAAGAAGGAGGAGGAGGACAAGAAGATCGGAAGGCATGTCGTCGGAAAAACACGGTGAGACGTTTTTAAAATCGTCACTCCCGGTCGAAGAAAACCGTATCGGTATTATTTTTATTTATTTATTTTTTTAGCGCGTAATTTTTTTTCTTTCCGTCACCAGTGTCTGTTTGTTAACAATCTGCTGTTTCATCTGCATTTCTCTGTAACCCCCCCTCGCCCCCCCCCCATCCTCCTTTATGTCACATCTCCATCCGTTTATGATATTGATGTTTCTATCGCTGTGTTTGGGTGCAGCTTTGAATTTAAAAAATTAATTCATAAAAAAAAGACATATTACACCCAGAGAGAGTTTATAGTGGCGTTTGGGTGCTTTATGTGCACATCTTTAATCACTCTACAGCTATTTCATTCATATTCTGTATAAATATGTGCTATACATACACACACACACACACACACATATATATATATATACAGATACGTAACATATGTACATAACGCTTGTACTTGGGTATTTATTGTTCATTACGCACAGGCCTATACATACATCTCTCCTGACTATAGTCATTAGTGTGGGTGTCCTTTGCGCGCTCTTGCCTCCACTTGCGCGTTTTTTTCCTCTTCTTTTTTTTTTTTTTAAATTCATTCATTTATTTCTTTATTTCTAACAATGCGTAAAAGGTACCCAAGGAACCAGTTTAGCTTCATGTGTCCAGTTTTCTTCTTCCTCTCCGTCCTTGGTTTAATGTGTTTAAAAGCCATGTTGTTGATGGAGATCCAGGAGCAGATTGTCAGTTTGTTTTCTCTCTCTCTCTCTCTCTCTCTCTCTCTCTCTCTATATATATATATATATATATAGAGAGAGAGAGAGAGAGAGAGAAAAAAATGAAGGATGAAGCTGATAATGAAGCCTACAAAAGTTCCCACTGACCCTGTAGGGGGCATGTTGTACAGTAGACTGCAGCAGACTGCAGTTTGGTGCGTGTATCACCTCCATGGGATTAATTTAACACCATTGTTCACATGAAGATGAAGATGATGATGATGATGGTGATGCTGATGATAATGGTAATGATGGCTTGCTCTCATAATCACACTATTTGTCTCTTTTAAAAGAAAAAAAAACGGCCAACATGAACATATTTAGCATCGCACACAGTAACTGCATGTGTGAATATTTAATATTTTCCTTTGTATACACTGCTGTTCATGATAATAAAGAAGAAATATTGTTCAGTCCTCAAAATATCAAGTTTGACACCCTTCCCCCCCCACATAAAGACAAAAGACCATATTCTGCACATTGCGTATTCTTAATGAGTTTCGTTTGTAATATTTGTCTCCTTGAGTGAAAAACTAGTGATGCGCAAATAAGCGTTATGGTTGTTTGGCTATTTCACACCAACTGCATCTCTCCCAGGTGCGTCTTGTTATCACCCCTTTGTGCACAAACATAAGCAGACACACATTAATATTCAAACACATTTATTATCCTGCCTCTTATTCCTCATTTACTGCATTCATTTCATCCGGCAACTCAAGCTGCCGATTTTAAGACACACACAAATAATATATGACAACGATTCCAACAGAAATCACTCATGTGAATAACCGCAACAACCTGAGATTTCTTGCATGTTTACCATCGTCACGCCTGTACGTCCACTGTGATCTGTATGTTGTGACGCACATGTGTAAACAAGATGTTACTCAGGGCTTTGTTTAAGGATGGCTTTCAAATCTAAAACATTTTCGTGATGTGATTTTACTTTGCTCTTTTTTTGCTCATTAATAGCGTATGATAACCAATATGCTAATAAGTGGGTCTATGAATAATAAGTGTTAACAGAAAGAAAGAATGGTTTATCTGAATTTCCATACTGTTACTGTGCAAAGAAATGGTAACATTGCAGCTTGGAACGGTTTATATTTACAAACTCCTTTTCCACACAATGTGAATACCCTGAAGAACCTGAGATTTCTGGGAAATTTGTCAATGTCATGCTTGTACATCCACTGTATGTTGGGATTGCAGACATGTAAATAACGTGTTACTCATGGCTTTGATTAAGGATGTGAGTAAAAAAAAAAAAAGAGTGTTGAAATTTAACTTTTTTGCTCTCAGTTTTAGTGCTTAGTTTCTCCTAGTTCTCATTAGTTATTCATTAGATATTATGCTATTATTTTAATAGTCTTCTTGCCTATTTGGCTTTATGAGGCCAGGGGAAACTTCAAGGAGTTTGCATTAATAACTGGATATAATGACTAATGACCAATAAGTAGGTTTTATCTATATGTAATGCCTGTTTCTGGGAAATTAACATTACGAGATAGAAATTAAAGGTTTATCTGAATTTCCATACTGTTATGCAAAAAAAGTGAGGTGCATATCTTGTTTTGAGTTACTTTATAGAAATATGGATGGAACTTTTAAAAACCCTCGAGACTTTAGACCAGGGGTGCTCAGTACGTCGATTGCGAGCTACCAGTCGATCACAAAGGTATTGTGGGTAGATCGCATGGCGTTAAAATTTAGCCATCAGCCTATCATCGTGAAGTGAATGAAATGTGTCACTTGATTGACAGTCAGTCTGACCAATCAATATCCGTGCGTATAACCGAGCGTTATAGCAAGGGAGTGAGTTGACCAGTACGGACCAGACCGTAAGCGGCGTCCGGTCCGTAGATGCCACATGAAAACTACCTGATCGTTGTCAGTTCCTTCTGAGTTGGTATCTCACAGAAAAACGTTGTAAATATTCTTACGTCGCTGGGAAATAGCACGACAGTCAATCAAGAAGAGCGGTTACTAAAATCCCACAACATTTTTACAGATTTTAGAACTCCGTGCACGCATAAGGTGCATCAGAGTCAGGTCGTGACAAAAAATGTACATAGTTACATTGAGGAATATGGCTTCACACAGTTATGCAAGGTACACTAACATATGGTTCATATAAATAATTGGCAATATACTTATAAATAAATATAAATTTAGCAGTTTTATAGTAGGTGGATCTTTTTGACTTGGTCATTTTGAAAGTAGCTCACACGCTGAAAAAGTGTGAGCACTCCTCCTTTAGACTGTATTGGGCCGGGTCAGTTTCTCAGCGTACAGTACAGTAATAGATGTTCACAAAATCACAATTTGACTGCAACACTTTCACTCTGATACACGCAGAAAGTTGATATTTATAGCGGCGCATGACTGGGGAAACACTTCAAATCATTATATAATTATAGCCTCTAATGTCTGCAGTTTGATCTCCTTCCAGACCATGTGACGACCAAAGCCCCGAGCCTTGAAGTGACAGCAGTTCCATCTAATTAAGCCCCACATCAGAGCAGACATTTCCCTCCAAATACAATAAATCACTCTATTTATTTACTTATTTTTTCACGGCTGCCTTTCCCACAGTTTCCACTCAACCTATACCTGCATATTCAGCCGAGCCTCCTCTCCCTCACGGCCAACTGCTCTTTGTTATATAAGGTAATATCTGTGACGGATAAACCCAAGTTGGAGGATCTTTTCCAGACTGCTCAGACTGCTGGTTGCTATGGTGCCAGTAACAACCAGGAGGCTCAATGGTTGGTCAATGACACCATCGTACATTTTTAGCCTGTAACGACATGGATAAAACTGAATGAAACTATACACTTCAAGTGAAATTGCTGCGTCGGTGTAACAGCAAAAAAAAATCAAATAAAAATTTAAGCAGCTGCAGTGGGAATTTGTATTGAATTTGTCACGTTTCATTGTAGCTTTGTTCTTTCTAAACCAGTCCAACTGATGCGTTTGCGTATGTTATGCTCTCTCCTTTGGCGAGTTAAGGTGGAAATACACTGCGCGCTGTATTACTGCTGAGAGGAGCACTGTGATCCATGCACATTCATGTTCAATTATTACATTTTTCCATCCTTCAGACTCTCAACACTTAAGCTGCCATTTAACGCTGAATTAAATTTTTTACTCTTGAACCCATAGAAACATCCCATAATATGGTATTATAAGATATGTTAATAATCTGTGCACTTATGTTTACTCCGTAGCTCAAAATATGTCCGAGTATTAGTTTGTTACTTTAAGTGCCGGGTTAAGCTCTCCCTGCTTAAACACAACACACACACACACACACGGGTCTAAACACTACTTATACAGTACAGGAGAGTTTTCAGTAATAATAATACATTTAATTTTACATTTTAATTTCATGGCGCTTTTCAAGACTCAAGGTCACCTTACAGGATAAAAACAACAACAATAAATAACAGCACTAAAAAAAAAATCTTACATAAAATTACTTGAACAGTCAGCAGAACAGTAGATAGAACTATTCATTTGAAGTTTAAACCCTATGTTTTTTTGCTTTGACACCGTAATCTCTTCAGCTAAAAAATTTTTTAAAATACTAAATAGCATAAATGTTAGTTTTACCTTTGGCCATCAGCTTTTTTATGTTTTCTGTTAGTTTTTCAGGAGGAATGGTGTCTTCGGGGACCCCTCCTGTAATTCAGTCATAGCTTTATACCCGTCGACATGCACGTTGAGAAATAGGACCATTTTACTTGCCACAAATTAACTTTATATGTGTAATTTATGTACAGTTTTAAGCATTAATGACATTTAATTGCACAGTACGTTTTTAATTACTTCATGCTAAAAAGAGATGTCATGTAAGGAGATCATTTATGTGAGTATTTACAACTACAATTCCAACGTAAAGCCATTTATTAAAGGTACATATATTGACAGAAATTTGCTGCGCTTAATTCAGACTCTTATGTTATCAAATGATGAAATTATTGCTGCTTATTTTAGATTTTAAGAGACTATTTATTTTACTGAGTATATTTATTAAATTGAGTTCTTTTTCAGCCTTGAGCCACTTTTTGTTACGTTATGTATTTTTATCTATTGCGTCGCCATTGTGCAAAGCGATACAATAGACAGAATAATACAAATTTTATACCTCATATAAAATACTTTGTCACGTTTAATCCTATTCACATTTTCATCAAATGATACCATGAAATGTCTGCCCTGAGATTCCAAGTTGGAATCATGATTTCCAAAAAGCGGATGAGTTATTATTTATATTTTGTATTAACTCTGCTATGGTTGCAGTACAGGCTGTACTTTTGTCTTTTTCTGCTGATTGTTATCCATTATTTCAAGCCAATGTCAGCTCTGTCGTCAAGAGCATATTTCACAAATCTCAAACTAAAGTCGGGCTGAGAACGAGCCCCTCCTTGGTTTGTCTCCAATTGCACGTGGTCTTTAAAAATGTGAACTCATCTTCAGCAGACTCTACGGGCCAGGTCAAATAAATATCAACATGTACAGTATACTGCAAGGGCGTCAAACTCATTTTAGTTCAGGGGTAAAATTCTGCCAAATTTGGTGTGAAGTGGGTGGAGCCTGTACAATAATAACAGAATTACATATCAGTCATGTCAACTTTGTAATGTCTACTAACTGCCCTTTAAAACAATGTGAATAACATTAACAACCTCAAAACTCTACACAAAATAAGTTTAATTTAACATTATTCCGCCTCAGTTTATCGTTTATATGTACACTACAACTTACAGATCACGGTGGATCTACCAGCACAAAATATTTAGTAACGGGTAGAATATTGATAAAATTACACTCACTTCTCTTCAGACATTTCAGTTGGTTTAGATTGGTTCAGGTTATTTATGTGTTTTTGTGAAACGATATTTTGTTTTAGTGTAGATGCAGGGAAATTACATGGAAGTCTTTACATTTACCCAGAGAACATTTTCAGTAGTTGCCAGTATTTCTGTGTTACTATGACAGTATTTTTCCCAGTCTGTACATGGAACCTGAATTTTTTGCAAATATCTTAGGCATAATTTTTGGCATTTCACAAATTCATCCCACAGGCTGGACTGGAACCTTCAGCGGGCCGCATTTGGCCCCCGGACCGTGTATTTGGCACCCCTGGCATATTGTGTTTTTGTTTGCCCAGCTGCTCGTCACCTTTTAAAAGTGTCCCCTCCGTCGCGCTCGTTCCCATGTGATCTGTCAGTTTCTGGTCGAGTTGGTGCTTGCGACAGAGTTGGAGACGTTATGTAAAGCCGGTCCCCGAGCGCAAGTCGTCATCCCTCATCACTCAGCTCCTCTTAGCGTGCGAATGCCTCCTGATCTCCTTCCTTCCCTCTCGCCTGCCTTCCTTCCTTCCTTCACTCCTCCTCCCTCGCTTCCTCTTTTTCTCTCATGTCATCCTGACCTTCCCTCCTCTCTCCATTTTTCTTTCTCCTCTTCTTCATGTCCCCTGTCTAAATGGATTACTCTTCTTGCAGCTGCCTCCCCCGCTGTGAAAACATGACACCCTATCAGTCATTTTCAATGTTAGCGAAACATATAAGGCGGCAGAGGTGTGGGGATGAAATATTCAGATATCCCAAAGGAGTAGATTGACACGTCACATGGAGCTCTCCGCGGCCGAAACAGCACACTTCCAGCCGCTAATGAACATAATTAGACTGAAAAAAAAGAGAGAAAGGAAAAAAAAAAAAGGTATTTGTGGTTTGAAGTGCATTAACGTCGATCACTGGCGGCGATGTATCACAGGCCACGCAGGTCAGAGTCCGGCCCCTGCTTTTGTGAATGCTCTGTGAAGTCTGGCTGAAGGAGCCGCCCAGTCTGTGTAATTGTTTCTGCTTCTCGAGAGCTGAGATAAAACACGCTGCATTCAACCTGCGGATAAACGTGCGACCATGCTGAAAGTTAGATAACGTGCCCTGGCTCTTATATCTATTTCTTTCTATTGTTCTATTTCTATTTGTGATGCCGTCCCACCTGCTTCGCCCTTTATCTCCACTCTCCCTCCCTCTCTCCCTCCCTCGTCTGTTTCAGCGCATTCGCTTTGGTTTTTGCTTTACTGGCACCAATGTTAAGTGAACAAAACAGCTAAAGTGTTGACGATGACACAACTGTATGCGCAAGATTTAAGGGGATGTAAGTTCAGGAATTCAATATCCTGCTCGTAATTATGTTTGTTCCTCTGTAGTCACTAGCTCAAGCTTTGTATATCCACAGACGGAGAGTCCGACCTGTTTCCACACTAATAACATTTTCATCTCTTTTTCGTCATTCTGTGGCATGTAGTATCCAGCGTTTTGGTCCGGTGACCTCATCTAATATATTTTTTTCCAGTGTTTTGACTGTGAGACACCTAATGGGAGACCTAATTGCGTACTGTGTGTTAAGTGAAATAGAAACCGCTCTGATAACAGCTCTGACACACCCTTCCCGCAGCCGTCACAGCTGACACAAACTCTTTGTCTTGACTTGTTGACTGTGATAATATTGCCCACTCGACATCCATTGCAGCCTGGTGGTCCTGGAAGGGGGACCCCCCACCCCTCCTGTGGACCCTTCTCAAGGTTTCTCTTTTCCCCGTTGAGGTTTTTTGAGTTTTTCCTTGCCCTGGGGGTCATACCAGGGGATATCGTTATTTATTGCTATCTGTGGGTGTGTGAAGCCCTTTGAGACCTGTCGTGTGATTAAGGGATATATAAATAAAGTTGGATTGATGATTTCATAAGCGATATCATTTTGGTTTACATTTGGCGCAAAACTGGCTTGCCATTTTGTCAATGTTCTGGGTGAATGGCTCATATTTGGCAACAAAAAAATCAAGCCAAAGTTATCCAAAAGTCACCAAAAAATAATTTTGGACTTCCAAAATATAGTCCTAATTGTCCTGGAAAACCCACAAACTCCATAGTCCAGCCAAGTATGAGCCAAACCTGACCCAAAGTGACACCATAACGCTAACCCCCCCTCCACCCACACACACACACTCACACACACAAACACACACACTCACTCACCCTGTGGACTTTAGAATTAACCTTTGCATGCAACCTTTGCACCTTTCCTATGCATTTATCATATTGGAATATGGACATACCTCTGCGTTGATCTGTCTTTGGAAATGAAGTGGAGTTCTCTTCTGGAAATCCTTACCTTTTGTACAGTGTTGTGGCTTTACAGAAATGTGTCAAAATACTTCCATATTTGTAATCAGAAGTTGCCACTCGTTTGCTCAATCTCCTGGCTTTCCGTAAAATGTGATAATATCCCTAAACTTGATAACACCCAAAGTATAATGTGATTGTGGATTGTGAAGATTTCTGGCTTTCATTGGACAATTTTGGCTATATTTTGGAAGTCCTGAATTTGTTTTTGGGTGACTCTTGGCTTGGTTTGATTTTAACATACCTAATATGAGCCATTTAGGACGCATACATCCATTCAGAACCTTGACAAAAATGGCAGGATAGTTTTGGGCCAAATTTAAGCCCAAGCGATTTTGCTATCTGGGAAGGAGGTTGAAAGTGGCAAAAGAAATCTACTAAAACATGTAGAACGAGTGAAGACACTTGTGTTCACCGTATGTGTTCCTCGGTTTGTGACGTATTCTGCTCTTCTCTGCCAAATTTCAGATTTTCAACATTTTAAGGGGGAACACATCCCAGACTTTACCCAGTTCCACGCTGGGTACACAGGACTATTTGTGTTGTTTTCTTCTATAGATAGGCTGTGATCACTGAGTGTAAAAATACACTCCCTCTGCCAGTTTCTATTCATATTCTTTGGCCGGATATAAATGAAGCCTGTTGGACGCAATTAGTCAAATGTTCCGGATACACCAAGGAAAAAAAAAACATATTAATGAATTTAAAAAGTCTTATTTACAGAAATATTTAAAACTATAGCTGTTGCTGAGTTTAGTTTTAACCAGTAAAAGCTGTGGTAACAAGGAACCTCTTACGTACCTTATTTCAGGATCACCTCATATGAAGAATATAAAGTCCAGCTTTAATAACTGCTGTTTTAAACAGCCACATCTTGTTTGGATAATATTGTTGTTCTATATTCAAGGATGTTCGGGGTGTCTCTCTCTTTTTGAATACATTATTCAATTTAGATTTTTCATTAGACAATATTACAGTTACATTCATACACTACAAGATGACATTCCCCAAACCACAATGAGAGGATCAGAGTCAACAAACAAAAACAAAGAGCACAAAAAACACGATACAGGCACAATGACACACACCTCCTAAGTCCAGTGTCTGTTCATGGTGTCTCTGGCAGGACCATCTGTTTATTGTAAGCATTATTTCAGTTCCTTCTCTGACTCTTTGTCTTTCCATCCACTTTGCCTCCACCTCTCAGGTCTCGATGACTCAAGCCGTCAAACCATGCAGCCCCCTCCTTACCTGCCAGGACCGCAGGACCCCAACGCAGCCCCTCACCCCAATGTACCGCCTGCCCCTGGCACCCAGCCCAACTACCCCCCTCCACCTCCACCTCCGGGATCAGAGGGCTATCTCCAAGAGACACAGTTCCACTGCCCCCCACTGGCTCCCCCGGGAGCTCCACAAGGCTACACCATCCAGACCCAGGGTCCCACAGGCACCATGCCGCACCCACCTGTAGGATACCTTCATCCGAGCTACCCTCTTCAGCTGCAGCCCTGCACAGCTTACGTACCCGTCTACCCCATGGCATCGGTGAGTCATAGATGAGATTTCACACGTCTGACATCAGGCTGCGACAGAGTCTCACCACAATACTCTTGTGCTACTTAAACAATACCACCGAAATACCACTATCACAACTGAAATGGCATGTTATGCCTCTATAATAGAATAAATACGCAATTTCACATAAGGGAAATTCAGAGATTCGTTATAGAACCCATTATTGTTTTTTGGTTTGGTTTGTTATATGCATTTGATTGAATTTGTGGAACATAAAGAAAAACAGAAAAAGAAAATCTGCTTTGACATGTCAGCGAAATCACCACATCATAAAAATGTTAAATATACTCATATTATAATATGATGGCATTATTACTCATCTATTCTTATTATTTTTTGCTCGTATTTATTGCTCCTAGGACTGTGCAACCGCCTGCTTTTCATTGCTGCTAATTCTTTTTATATGTGTACATTTGGTGTTTGTGCTGCTACTAGAAGCTTAATTTCCTGAGGGCTCTGCCCAAGGGATCAATAAAGTTCTATCTAATCTAATCTAAATGGAGCAGAAAGAACAATGTTTTATTTTCTGCCTCTCAAACTGTGTGTTTCCATTAGTGATTTCACAAAGAAATCATAATCTCTTAATGCGGCGTCACTTACTGCTGTAATTCATCATTATTAATTCACATCATTCAAGACATCATTGGCTTTAACAGTGTCTCCAGACCGCCAATTTAATTTCCTGTTTCATAGTTTCTTAATATGCTGGATTTAATGGATTTAAACTTTATACCTGTTACTGAAAGCAAAACAAAAAAAGCCCGGAAGCTCTTTGTAATCAACCACATTCTGTCCTGGCTTCCAAAATGATTTACCATATTCAACATTTGACAAAATGAGCAATGGGTTTATATATGATTGGGGGTGATAGCATCCCTTAAATTATACATACACCATCCACTTACCCAAAAACTTAATGGCTTTATTCTGGAAAGCAAAACCAAAGGCTCGTCTTGGTACTTTACAAATGTGTTTTCAACTAAACACCTTTGACAAACACTGTGTATCTGATGCTTGTGTATAAATGAGCAGTTGCACGGCATCAGCATAGCATTCATTCAGTGCATAGTGGGAGTGATTATGGTTAAGGTTCTTAGTGAAAAGATCATCCTGTTATTCTGTTGTAAAGATTCAACATACATATTGTCATATGCACAGTAAAAATGCAAGGGTTGCACCATATACCCAAATCCTTACTTTGCAATTCTGCATGCAGGGAAAAAAACGACAACAAAATAGTGCCCGCAAGAGAATGTGCATCTGTAATTAATAGAAAAAAAACTGGCTCCCATCAGTCACATAAAGTTGACTCACAACTACCATTCCACTTAACATTTACCACAGCCCCAACACTAACACTGTGATGGTAGGAAACCAGAGTCCATTTGCATCAGCGGTATTGATCACAGACAGACTTTGCCACTCTATAGTGCAAGTGACTACCTTGCAATTATGTTAGAAAAATAAAATGATTATCGTAGATCCTGATGTGAAAAGGCAAGATTTTCTGGTTTGTCAGTGTCTTCTGACTCTAACCCCATTCACCAGAGGAAAATAGATACATTTTATATTTGTGTAAATCATACATATTTATGATTTCAATACATTTCGTCACTTAAAAGATGTAAATTTCTTTGTTTTTCATCAGCGCCTAAACCTGAAAAATTCAGTTGTTATTCAATTAAATACAGTCATGAGAAATTATGCATTTTAGAAACCTTAAAATGTGAGAACAATATGAAAAATACGAAACAAAAATATCCGATAGCTGATAGAGTTTCTGAGATCATCGTTGTTTTCATAGAATTAAGGAACAGGAAGTTTTTTGACTTCCTAATTGCCACCAGGCAGGACTCCAGCTTAAACCTGTCAGACACATTTCCAGCAGTCATTGGCATGTATAACTTCACATCATCGCCATAGCAATGGAACTCAATTACAAATTGGGCCAAGTAGTGCAAGATATAACAGAAAAAGCAGAGGACCCAAGACAGACCCTTGAGGAACCCCATGCCTAACTGCGCAGGTTTCAGACAGGATATTATTAAACCAAATTTTCTGAAATCTGTCTGACATATATGACTGGTGGCACAGCAGTAGCTTGCCTGAGACGCTGAAAAAATGTTCAAGTCGGTCAAATTAAACACACTGATCTGCTGTGTTGAGGGCTGAACTGAGATCCAACAACAACAGAACCGACGCGCGATCAGAATCTATATTTAACAATAAATCATTGACCACCTACGTTAATGCAGTCCTAGTGGAATGATATCCACAAAACGCAGACTGAAGGGGTTCAAATAAATCATTATCATATGCACTAAGTGCTGGACTATCTGCTTTGAAACCACCTTCTCAAGCATTTTATGATGCAAACTGGCAGGAAAAAAGTTGAATTTGTGGTGTGGCTTCATATCAATGTAATTTGAAAAACGGATAAATAAAAATTTGCCATTGACAACATTCACACCTAACCCGAACACTAACCGTCAACATCTAGACCTATACAATACACTGTTGGTCGAAAAAAGTCCTACATCTGTAAATATTAACTTGTGATGCATCTGCAGAACAGCACAATGGCAACAGGTTTTTGTCTGGCTAATGGATTCCTTGTTTCTCCAACATGTATGGGTTTGCAACTCCAACAACGTTATAATCCAACTGCGGCATCTGTGTTTCTGGTTATTGATGTATTTCGAGAGGCTGCACCCTTCCTGAAATTGGGTGTGATTTCAGCACCTCCAGTGGATCAGGTCCAGCATTTTAGAGCAGAGAATAGCAGCTTATTATATCACAGCTCTGTAATATACAGCTTTAGCCACTCACAATTGGCTGGGTCGTTAAAAATCTTCTTCTCGGTGATAAATTCATCAACAGTATTTTTTTTTAAGTGGCTTTAGAATGGTGCACGGGATGGATTTTCTATGACAAAGTAGATTATTGATTAAGCTCATTGATTATGCTCTCTATACCCGGGCAAGGTTTGCAGGACTCGAGGTGTGAGGTTAACGTGTGTCTCTGTGACTTGTGCGGTTCACTTATTTACAGTATGTGTTCTTTTTTTTGTCTTGTTTTGTGTTTTGTCTGTTGTCTCTGATCCTGTCATTGTGGTTTGGGAATATGGTTTGGGAAAGTCTTATAATGTATGATTGCAAGTGTAATATTGTCTAATGAAAAACCAGAAGAAAATAAAAAAAAAAAAAAAAAAAGGATTATTGTAGCAAACTGCGAAAGAACACGACCAACGCATACACTGTGTTGTAATTGGAGCCACGGGATGTGTGTCTACAATCGATACCAACGCAAGACCAACCCTTAAGCTCTGCTCGTGCTTTGTAAACGGAAGAACCTGACAACAACAACAACAATGAGAAATCATCGTCTCGGGCTCTGATTAACTCGCCTCAGTCTGGCCTGACACGGTACCAGACGTGTAAATCCATTTGACAGACTGCTGCTGTTGTAGGAATTTCAGTTTTAAGAGACTTCAGCGCCCAGTTTATTGTAGAACTAATCAATTTGCATTCCTGAGGCAAAAGTCAAAGAATAAAGTTTGGAGCTCAGTGTTTGACAGATGTTCAGCCCTCAGACATTTCTAAATTACCAGTCAAATCAAAACAGATCAACAGTTTCTTGCGAAGTCCAGATCTAAAATGCAGTCACAGTCTTGACAAGATAAAGATAAGGGGTTTTAATAAGCGCTTCTATGATCCTATTCATTCCGGATGCTGAGACCAAACCAGTACTCGGACTTAGTATTAAGTTATAAGCAGTATTACCAGATAGGGAAAAACAAGGGTTAAATGCTTATTATATTGCAGCTCTGTAATTTATACACGGCTTTATCCATTCACGGGGCGTTTATTTGCTGTTGGTTACAGTTACAGTTGCTTTCTTGTTTTATTTGCACTGATGTGTCATGTTAATTGTTTAAATTTTCTGATTTTATGTTCATTACTGTCTCCCTTGTTTCACCGTGTTGAACACTATTTCAATCCTTTATAAGTGCTGCACATCTGGCAGAATTGACAATGAAGGTGACTTTGACTCGAAATGGGAAGGTGGATCTAGGAATCACCATTGAGGAGCAGTCACGGAGGAATCTGTGTGGAGATGGAGTCACCTTTACTTCAAACGCTAGGTATAGACTGATGCATCGGCTGTATATTACACAGAAAAATAAAAAAAAAACGTAATTCTGTTGAAACGTTAAAAGATTTTGTATTTCGTTCCGTGGTGTAAAACTACAAAGCATAATGCGCGAGGAGTTGGAAAGATGTCAACACAATTTAAACTCAAATTTTAGTGTCACATTTTTACAGGACACAGGGGTGAGATGGGAGGGTGAGTCACAGGAGCATCTTTCATTTCATTTCATTGTGTTGTTTATATACGTAGGTTCAGTATATTTATGTTACTGTGTATCTGTGTTAATATTATTGATGTTTCTGTGTATCTGTGTATTAATATTATTGATGTTTCTGTGTATCTGTGTATTTATATTATTGATGTTTCTGTGTATCTGTGTATTTATTCATTTATGTTCAGTATAAGTTGGTCCTTTTTTGTGTTTTTGCTGTTGGGACAGTTCGTTTATGTCCTTGTCTTTGTGATAATGTGTATTCTAAATGGATTATTGTTGTTGTTAGTGGTGGTGGTAGTACTTATTTCAGGGAAGCCTGATAGACATTTAACATAATGGAGGGAGAATAAATAATAATAATAATAATAAATTTGACCCGGCACCCCTAACAACAAAGATGTGGTTGAACACGTCAACAGTTGTGTGAACCTGGAGAAAATAACCTACTGGATGAAAAAAAGAAGTAGGATGCTCTACAAGATATGGAAGCATTTATAAACAACATGGAAAATGTCACGGTTGGGGAAAGGGAGAAGCTCAATTGCATGAGATTGAAGGGAAACATAGAACATTTATTAACAGAACAC
>JAPTHA010000003.1:19485270-19495478 GCA_029814585.1 Gymnapogon annona
GGGGTCCCTCCGGAAGAACTGGAGGAAGTGTCTGGGGAGAGGGAGGTCTGGGCATCACTGCTTAGACTGCTGCCCCCCGTGACCCGGCCCCGGATAAGTGGTGGAAAATGGATGGATGGATGGACATAGCAATGACATTGGACAAACCCGATGTATTATTTTAAGTGTTATAGCACAGTTGCAAATTTACAACACTTGTCCATGGGGGGCTTTTCAAATGACAATTTTAAAAGACAATGTAAAAAACACAATTTACAAATGTGAACAACTTTAGCCTGACTTCAGCCACAGTTTTAGCTATGTGGTAAACTGCATTTATTTTGAGATGAGAGTAATTCTGTATTTGATTAATTTTAAGGTTGAGTGTGTTTCCTCTTTACTGTAGAGGTCCCATACACACACACACACACACACTCCCACCTCACGACAATCCTCAGTAGCCGTTGACGGCTCCTTAGGTGACGGATCGAGTTCAGTATTACAATTTTCTTTTCCCCCCTTTTCATTTATTTTGGGACAAAAGAAAAAGGAGTGCAAGTAAGCTGACTACTTTCATTACTTTACTTTTTTAGCACAGTTTACTTGTAAGTTAGCGTAAGCCACTGCGAGGACGTTCTGTGTTTGTTAATGCAGGAGGATAACGTTGCTTAGCTAGTTGTGTCACTTGCTAGAAAGCTACGCGATAGCCTAGCTAACTTCATTCTGTGCTACAACCTCGAGACAGTCGGGACAAGACCAGGTCAGTCCGAGGAAAATATGGAGTTTTTCTCACAACACCCGTTTACTTGGGCTTTACTCAACCGAAAATAATTGCCGAGACTCGGCTGTATAAATATCAGCTGACGTGCGGAGATGTTGTGCGGAGCTGCGGTCTGTTTTTCTGTGTATTGGTTGTTGTTTGCTAGCTAATGTTGGGGTTAGCCTGTTAGCACACTTCGGCTATGTGGTTGAGTGGCATTTGTAATCGAGCTTAAGGGTTTTCTGAATTAAATTCCTTGGGTGTTTTTGTTACATATAAAAACCCGGGGTTGAATATTGTAATAGCTGTCAAGGTTCGCACGTTAATGACCCGAGGTTTTAAGTGGCTAGAATTGTCAGATAAACGTTATCGCCAGGATTACATTGGAGCTAATCGTGTAGCTTTGGCTAATACACAGCCAGTACAATATCATAACGTTATACTAGATGTCACCGTAGTTATTGTATTACGTAGCTGTGTATCTGTATGCCACCGGCAGCTGTGTCGTCGAAAAAAATCAGGTATAACGATAAGCGATCGCATAGCAATGTGCCGGTTGATTGTGAATATGCATTCGGCCTGGGTCCACCGCCATTTTGTTTTGTTCTCTCCATAAAATCCTTTTTTTTCCCCTGCGTAACCCACTGCCTGTTCAGTGCGACCGGTATGCGACGCAGTTCAGTGTAAAAATGAGCTCCGGTGTCATTTGTGTGAGTGAAAACGTAACACATCGAAGAGCTGATGAGTGAGAGGCTAATGTTACTGCAAGGTGTTGAAAATGCATTATGAAACATCAACGCAGTCCCCCTCCCAACGCGAACGTCGAGGCCGTGTGCTAGCCTGCTAACACACACACACACACACACTCACACCCGCAAATAAACGTGTTCGGATCATTCGCAACTTCAGTTTATGTTTGGCATTTGGCTCGGAGTTTCAAACCGAGCTTCGGCGGAGGTCGCCGTCAGGTGGTCGTATCGTACAAAAGTCACGTATGCGTTGGTGAAGTGCTGGTCTTTTAAATCAAGGTTTACAAGGCCTCTTTGTGGTTACTGCAGCTATGGCTTTGGTAGTAGAGCTGCTGGCCTTAGTTAATCCCCATCCAACATGTAGTTGACCAACCATCCCACGACCTAATTTTCTAATCTCATCTGGCTATTGAAGACGCGGTGCAGTGCGACTGATTGGTGCTTGTGCCGTTACACCAATAATTTGTTTGTCATGTAGTCTCTTGTGAATTGCCTAGCACTGTGCATTTTGTAATCAAGCGAAGATTAGCGATGCTTTGTAGAAGTCAGATTGCGTTATATATTTGGAGCCTTTTGATGGTTGATGTCTTCATCCCCCGTTTAAACTGGTCCACTGGCTGGGCATTGGCCATTTCACTGATGTTCAGAATAAGTATTGCTGTATGAGCTGTATTGTTGCAACCATCCACGAGAGGAACTTTATTAATCCCGCAGGAATTTATGGTGCCATAGAGTGCGTAGTGTAAATGGATAGTAACAAGCTAAACGACCAAGTTAAATACACTAAAGACACTGTAATTCACAACATGCCATTTAATTTACCATGGATGCATAGCTACTCACGTATTAAAACAGTACACAAATGGGGGAACTGTGATTTATAAGGTCATATTGCAGTTATTTTGACATATTTCAAATGTTTGTAGGTTATTTTAATTAAGCAAACAAACTATACATATAAATGCTGGGAAATGGTGCTAGCAAGCAAGTTTCCTTATATCTGGAGATTCTGATGTAATTGAAGCATCTCTCCAGCCCACACAATGTTTCATTCACAATATTATGTCCTCTTAGCATGGGATATAACATGTGGCCATACAGTAGCTTTGGCAAGACCTCAGTTCATTTTCATGTTTCCAACAATGTACGTAAGTACTTTCTGCCATACTGATAACAAGGTTGTCCCCCTGCACATAACAAGTTTAGGTGTTCCCCTTACAGAAAGTAGAGGAGTAGAGGGAAAAGGCGTAAGGACGGTTGCCATCTGTGACAGCGACGGAAGTAAAGCTTGAGTCTATTTACAGACGCATGGCAAATGAAAGGAAAAGCCTAATGGAGTGGTGTCCTTTAGAATGACAATGCCACCATCCATGAGAAATGAATTATCACGTTAACCCGTTTCATCACCCCAGATAGAGTTTTGATCAACATGTTGGGCAGCATTCTTCACCACTATCAAAAGACCAAATGAGTCAAGGTTAAGTCAAGAATGTATCCATCACTCTAGTACGTTTACTCTGCACCCCTACTGAATGAAGATGTGGTGAATCAGCACCTTGTTCACATACTTAATACTTTATTTTTTTACTTTTGTCTATTGTTGCTAAATTTCATGCCATTGGAATCTACTGTCACTTTACCTTTTTATTCAAGGCCAGGGAATGGAGTGACAAATTTAGTTGTAGATTAATAATGAGAGAAGAGTAATATATTCTCAGTAATTCTACCTAATGGGCAATGAGTAGAGTGGAGGCTACAGTTTAACCTGATTGATGAAGCCAAATCATTTACAATTGGACAGATGTTGTCGCAGTGTGTTTTATTGATGTGCAGTAAAATGAGTTCAAGCTAAAGGCACAGCAGTTGCCATGGAGCTTACCCAGTCTCAAGGCAAAGCATTGCAGAATATCATTTATAAAGTGTTGCCATAGAAACCATGGCCCTGCTTTTTTCTCTTGTCTTGTATACCCTGTTTCCTATGGTGAAGTGTTTAGTCATGCACTGTACTAGGTCTGTCCATATTAAATATAGATCAGTATAATGTAGATTACGGTTAATATAAAATGAAGGTATCAATGATGGGCTTATACAAATTTTTACCCAAATTCACTGGTGTTGAAAATAAGCTTGGCTTATGGAAGTTTTCATCTTAATGTTACTATTTTCACATAATTAATGATACATGCTTATCATAAATTTAACATTACATCATGAGTGTTGGAGCTTTCTCATGTTTGGACAAATAAGTACTTTTTGTCCATTAGACACAGCTTTGTGGAAATGCCTAAATTGTCTAATTGATTTTCATTTGCAGCTTATATAGCTTACTAATATTCCAGTAATTTTCCGACAACGGCTAAAACAGAGGCACAGTTTAGTCTTACAGACCGCCTTAATCTATTTAATTCATTCAGTGTGTTATTGCTAGTGTTGGTCTGTCAGTAAAGTGTTACTAACATATAAGTAGAACTAGTTTATCCTGAAAGCAATTTTATTCTGCCTGTCACGATCCTTTGTTACAACTCTTTTCTATTGTTATGCATAACTGAAAGAAAATATGAAGAAAAACTTACGAAGTATTTGTAATACATGCTTTGAAGACTTTGATGCATTTACTTTTACTTTTAGTCTGTACCTTGTGTCAAATCTCTGCCCTCTTATCTCCCTCTGCACTTTTAAAGTCTCAGGCCTCACCATACTCAATGAGCGGACAGCGCAATGTCAGAGCGCTCTGGGCAAACTGCAAAGGGGAAGGAAGGCAAAACCAAGTATGCGTCTCTCAACCTGTTTGATACATACAAAGGAAAGAGCCTTGAAACACAAAAGCCAGTTGGTGAGTATATTGACTTTATTATGCATGCACTTCCATTGTATGTAATTAGCTACATAAGCTGTAATAGGTTTTTTTCCGCACCCCTGTAAAGAGTATTGGTTTTCAAAATGCCTTACCCATCCGGCTGCCTTTATGTTGTGAATAATGGTTTTATGTTACAACTGACTTTTATTTTTTAAGAGCTTTCTTGTATATTAGACGTAACATTATGTAGTGATATAGTTGAATTTTCTTGTTTTTGTGATTATATCTAAATTGCAAGGCTGTGGTGTCTCTTGCTGTCAAGTGCAACAGCTTCAGTGCATTAGCCTACTGCCCACTTAATAGCTTTGCTGCTGATTTCCAATACAGAAAAATGATGACATGCTGCATCAATAACCTGCCTGCCAAGTAAGAATTGCTGATACTGTGAATACACATAGATCGGTGATGCATGCATCACCGATCATGCTTGCATCTCTCTTATAGAAAGACGGAATGTTCATTTTTTCGCCACACTGCAAGTATACTCTTGAAAGTGAATGGTAAACGTTAAACAGCAACATGTCAGCTGAGTCTTTAGGACCAATGAGCCTGACCTGAAACAGAGGCTTACTTGTGGACGCTGTTTGACTTCTGTGTTGAGTCTATGTTTTATTCAGAAGCTCCCCACTAGATCGAAGCAGCTGTCCCCGTTTCCCCCAATTACATAGTGGGGCCATGCACTGCTGTGGTTTCTCTGTGCCTCAAAGGAACGAATGAGAGATTGAAATTCAGCACAACATTTCTTTTTGAAATTGAAAGGCTTTTCCATGCTTCAATTTTCTGTTTTACACTTTCATGTAAACTGAAAGTGATGTGGCCAGTTACAGTAAAAAAAAAAAAAAACTTCTTAAAATGGAACATCTTTTTATCTGTCTTCATCTAACGAAGACAGATAAATAGACTGAAACTGCTAGGCCTAGCTATGTTGGTCATCGGGCATTTTAAATATATAGATGCAGCAAAGTAAAAATGCTATATCTCCTATTGGGCCCTCCTTACATCTAGTAGATTTCATTGGTGTCAAGTTTCAGAGGTGCATCTGTACTAATTATCTCCTTTCGTTTGCCTGTATCAGTTCCCCCCCGCCATGGCCTGCAGTCTCTTGGTAAAGTTGCCTCCGCACGGCGTATGCCACCCCCTGCCAACCTGCCCAGTCTGAAGGCAGAGAACAAAGGCAACGATCCCAACGTCTCGCTCGTTCCCAAAGACGGCACAGGATGGGCAAGCAAACAGGAACAAGCAGACCCAAAGAGGCAAGTATATAGTATTTAACATCTGTACTCATACTACTGGTGGTGGATACCCATTAGAGATTAAGAAATCAGTTTTATTTAAGGAGCTAATCCCTAGTCATCGAGCACACACATTTTTTGATTGTATTAGCTGAGGTCAGAAACGGTCCAGAAATACAATGGGAAATAGAAGGAAAATTGTAAACAAAGCCATTTGTCATGTTCAGGCACCTCATGAGGTTTAAGTGGCATCACGTGGATGAAGGATAATTTGTGCTTGCTTTATGTTTGGACGTTTCTAACACATTGGTTTCCAAGGGTACTACTTCAGGTTCTCTGTTTACACATCCACAAGCTTCCAGAGAATAGACAGAATCACCGATGCAATGTACACAGAATACAGGCAGAACATGTCATCCATATCTGTCTGTTTCTTTAACATAGAGCATAAATGGGCCCGAAGAGTATTTTGAGAAGGTGGTATGTTGTAAAAATGCTATTACCGCACCTGCAAGCTTCACATGCATGTGATGAAACGCTGAATATCTTAAGTTACATTTTCTTTCAAATGAAAATACTTGTCATTGCTGACTTGTAACAGGTACCGTATTTTCTGCACTATAAGTTCCTCCGGAGTATATGTTGCACCAGCCAAAAAAATGCATAATAAAGAAGGAAAAACATAAGTCGCACTCAAGTATATGTCGCATTTTTGGGGGGAAATTTATTTGATAAAACAGACATTTCACCTTGAAAGGCAATTTAAAATAAAAATAGAATTGAGAGCAACAGGCTGAGTGCGGTATGCTAATGTGACACATTCAGCTAACGTTACATGACACATAAACAACAAACTGAGAATGTGCCTGGTTTGTTAACATAACATTAACAGTTATTCAGATAACTATAGCATAAAGAATATGGTAACAAGTTTACCAAACCTTCACTGTCACTCCAAATCACTAACTCCAATGAAATCTTCATCATAGTTGTCACTTCTAAACAACTCCGCCAACATCGGAGGTAGACGACGCACCGCTTCGTCCTCTACGTCGCTTTAATCACTCATTGTCAGCTGCAGGTTTTTTATTTTTCTGTCCCTTCTGAATCCTGACGGAATGGTTTTGGATGTCACTGAAGCCCATACTGTCGATCCATCCAATGACTTTCACGAGACGTTCTTTCTGCTGCTCGATTACCGTTTTTGACTGCATATTTCACTACTTGCAGCTTGTAATCTGTAGAACATGATTTTCTTCTTGAAAATCATGCTTTGCCATTTTTGCAAAGAGCACCCTCTTGCGGTTGGCAGTGTAGATAACATGAAATAAAACCATGTTTTCTGGACTACAAGTTACCGTTTTTGTCATATTGTGGCCGGAGGTGTGATTTAAACTCCGGAGCGGCTTAGATGTAAAGTTATTCGCTGTGGCAACCCTGGAAGGGAAAAAGCCGAAAGGACTCATTAACACATTATATTATTTCCCGTTATTTTCACTGACAACTGCAAGAGTGTGCTCTAGGCAAAAATGCCATCGAAAAAACTGCAGATTATATTCCGCACATTACAAACTGCAATCTGCAGTCGACGGTAAACGGTAATCGTGCATCAGAAAAAACGTTTCCTGGAAGTAGGCTGACCAGATCTCAATAAAGCAATCGTGGGACAAAGAGCATATTTGTGTGGGACACCTTACCAAAGTTTGAGGGGGGTTCGGGGGGATCTTTTTGGATATAATATCTATCTAACTTTTAAAAAATAACAAGTGGTATGTAGTTCACAGTCTTGTGTTGAAACTGCATCCCCACTTCTTTGCTGTACTTTTCATAATCTCGGCCAAAATCTATAAGTGTTGGTGTTTGCTTTGCGGTGTGCGTGCATGTGTGCTTTGTGGTGTATGTGAGTGCTTTGCAGTGTGTTGGGACCTTTTGCGACTGGCACAATTTACGGCAACTGACAACAAGATGCGGCATCAAGATGCTGAGGTTCATCTGGTCGCAGACGCACATCTATGCTGTTTGATAAAAAAAAATTTGATAGAAAAAAAGGCATATTAAAATCAAACGAACAAAACGCAGAGTCTGTCCTTTAGAGTTTTAACTTTTGAAAATTATTATTAATTAATGCTGCTAATAGAAATGCGGGACAGCGTCTCGATCTGTGAGACGTGGAAAGGGGGAGGAAAATGCTGTGTAGTCCCGCACAATGCAGGACACTTTGTCACCCTACCTGGAAGTTATTGGACTGACAGGACCGTCGGGATTCAGTTAGTTATTTGGAGTGACACGGATGGTTTGGTAAACATGTTGGCATGTTCTTTATGCTATAGTTATCTGAATAACTGTTAATATGTTATGCTAACAAACGTTCTCAGTTTGTTGTGTGTGCGTCATGTAGCTTTAGCTAAATGTGTTACGTTAGCATACCGTACACCAATTCAGCCTGTTCTCTATTCTATCTTTACTTTAAATTGCCATTCAAGATGAAATGCCTGTTCTTGGTGTTTGATTTTATCAAATAAAATTCCCCCCAAAAATGCGATTTATAGTCATTTAAATAGAACAAAGTACATTTGTTGATGTATTAGCATTATTCTCTGATCAGTTTGAGATATTATTAGAATAATCGAATATTGTGACAGGGTAGATCTATGTTATTCTGAGCTGTTCCATTATAAAATTATTTGTCTAATATTCCCACTCTGCTGTTTGTATTGTTTTTCTTACTTCTTTTCTTTCTCTTAGTACCGATGCATTGTCAGCACCGCAGCCGGAATCGCAGCAGCCTGTGGCTTCACAGATAACTGCACCGACCCGCCCGAGAACCCCGCCAGCTTCAGAGGTGCTTACCTGATAGTTACCCATATTGCTTACAATGTTTAGATTCAAAATGGACATGGTTGACATGTGCAATGTGTAATTTATCTTTGTGTCCTTTTTCATAAGGCTCTGGCCCCAGCTTCAACTCAGGCCGTAGGGGCAAGGTCATGGGCACAGGCCAGTGTTACACATGGAACACAAGGGGATGGTCAGTCCTCTTTTTGTTACTTTATCTATACGCATGCATTCTCTCATACTGAGTTTCTTGTTACCCATTTGCCCTCTGTGAATGAACACACTGCCATTGTCGGTCTTTTGTGCAGGTGGAAAGGGATCAAACCTACCGTCGCCATTCTCTCGCGAGGAATTTCCCACCCTGCAGGCGGCTGGCGACCAGGACAGAGCTGGCAAAGAACAGGCCACTGCAGATCAGTGGTATGGGCCCGGACCAAGCCTCCGCCCCCAGAGTGAGTGATGCCTTGTAAATCTCCAGTAATTGATTGACCGTTCATTTAATGAAAGCCAATATCCAATATATTATGGTTTTGTATGTTGATGACACTTGATCATTTGAAGGTCGTTGATATCAAGGGTAATGGAAACACACGTTTAAATAGAGAACAGAAAACAACTGAAAAATTGTACCTACCTTAAGTAGCCTTAAGCGTCTTGTTTATTTTGTGTACTGCTGTTTTATCCTTTTGAATTAATGGCGTTGCAGAGACCTACAAATAATACATGATCACTTTGTGTTATTTTTTTGTACAAATATAATCTGTCCATTTTGTGTTTACAGAAGTCTAATGTTTAAAATGTACTTGTCATAGTGATCAGTGCCAGAAGTACTCCATACTTTATAGAAGTACATTCCAAAGCTACATTGAGTGATCTTGACTTCTTTTCTATCCTAAGACGTTACAAGTTGGCGGGATGGTGGGGGCCGAGCCCTGGCGCCCACCCTCACTGGGGAGGGGGCAACAGAGGGTGGCAATGGTGTGGCTCTGGTGATGGATGGGGCAGCTGGGGTCCCCCCTCAGAACTCCCAGTCCCACGGGCCACCTAGGAACCCTCCTGCGGGCAGCCCCGCCCTGCCCCTACCCCAGCCGCCTGTGGGGCCAGGGTTTCCCCCATACAGAGGGATCATGCCTCCCTTCGTAAGTTTTTCTTCATATTTTCTTTCAGTCAAAAACTATAGAACTGGGTTTAGTATTGGTTTTTAATGTGATGCTATTTTTTTTATTATTATTATTATTATTACACGTCAGCTGAGGGGAATTGTAATCGTTTGGTCATTTGTCTGAAGAATGCATAAGATATCTGCACCGCATTGTTACTGTCGATGTGTCTGAGCGTGGAACAGAAATTGACCTACATTTTCAAGGTCAAGTGTTGACCATCTTTCATGAAGTGGGTTACTTAGCAAAAGATAAACAAACGGGGTAATTTGCCATGGTGTCATATGTCATGTGTAGAAACAATTGAGAGGTTACTTAACTGAAAATGTCAGTGGAATTTACCAAGAAAATAAAAGATTGGCACGGAGCATCAACCAGGGCGGGGCGATTTTGTCCCCCCCCAAAATCTCAGATTTAAAAAAAAAAAACAACTCGATTTTCGATTCCATTTTTTTTAAAAAAAACATAACTGCGGCAAAATGTTCTCATAAACTACTTATTGGTAAATCTTTTTTTTAAATTATTTTTTTAATTTTGCATCTTGCACAGTCTTGGACAAAAAAAAAAAAGACAGTTTTGTAGCCTGAAGGGGATTTTGCAGTACAATTACTCCAAAAGTATACAGTAAAAGTACTT
>JAPTHA010000003.1:19500157-19512305 GCA_029814585.1 Gymnapogon annona
TATGGTACAACGCTTGAAAAACTTTGTTGAAGAGTTGTTTGCTTGGTCTTCGCAGATGAAGTATCACTAGTAGTGCTGGAGTGGTGGTGTTGCGAAGACGGCAACACATTTCCCATTCAGGCGTATGTTTCCGCTTTAAATGTTGAAACATGTTTGTCGTACTGCTACCGGCGACAACAGCAGCCTTGAGACATATTTTACAGCGAGGTTTTGTCTGCTCCTCATCGGTTGCTGTAAATCCAAATCAATTCCAAATGACTGAGGTTGTAGAACATTTCTTCGGAACGAGCTGCTCTTTTTTCGGTGGCTGTTTCTGCCATGTTGTTTGTTGATAGTGCTGCACGTGGGGGGAGGGACGGAGGACGCGCCGCAGTCAGTGAAATACGGAAAGCCTGAAGGGAGTCTTGGCGAATGCAAAATGTGTGTGTGTGTGTGTTATAGGAGAGGGGGACAAAATCTAAAAAAATGGATTTTCTCAAAATACAAATCGATTTAACTTAAAAACTCTATTCACGATTCAAATCGATTTTTTGCCGAGCCCTAATTTCGGTTATGTATATTTTGATATACTACAGGGTCCCCAAGAGTCCTTCAAAGGTCTGAAGTCCACTAATTTGAATTTTTGGCTTTAAATCTACTCAAACTACTTCTATATGTAACAACACAAGATTTATTCTGTGAGAGCTGGCTGAAGTTTTTGAAGCCTTCTGGAAATAATACATTTGAAGCCAGTAGCACCAGTCCATAAGCTTTGTACATATGTTAGTTTACTTTTGATACTTTTTACTTTTTTTTAATATATATATTTGGTTTTATTTTATTCTGACATATTTATTATCCTTTTAGGTTTCTGTTCACTGTTGCAACGAGAGCCCAAGAGAAATGTAATTTCAATTCTCAGTATGCCCTGTACCTACTGCAGCATTGACAATAAAGTTGAATTGAATTGAACCTTCGGCAAGAAAATGATTATATTTGGAATTTGGGGTAAAGGACCAGATCACATTACATCATAGAAAAACATACATCAAAATGAGAGATGATTAAGTCTTAAATTCAACTCTTGAAATCTGCAGAAATTGTACTTCTTTACTCAACTTCATAATTCAATCTTTCCTTTGTTTAGATGCTCAACAGTGTCCTCAACCTGCTGTGACACAGCAACCGGCCGTGGAGGTACCTTTACCTTTACCTGGTGAGAATAAGGAAGAGACTGTCAGTAGTCCTCACATTCGAAGTGGAGGTGACAGAGGACCAGACCCAGTGAAGATTGAGAATATTGGAGGTGGAGCAGGTCGTCAAACGGGTGGTCCTCCAGGCCAGGGTTACTCAAAATACCAGAAGTCCCTTCCTCCTCGCTTCCAGAGGCAACAGCAGGTTAGGACTAGTTTACGTGTTTATGTGTTGTTTGTCTGAGATTCTATGACGATTTTAATTGTAACAAAAAAATATTAAAATTTAACAATTTGTCATTTGTCTGAAGGAGCAGCTTCTGAAGCAGCAGCAGCAGTGGCAACAGCAGCAGCAGCACAGCCAGGCCTCTCAAAGCCAGCTGTCTCCACAGCCTCAGGCTCCACAGGGCCCCTCACCAGGCTCCACACCACAGCCAGGACCTGGACCCAAGGGTGGACCCCTATATCAGCCTAGCAATATGGTTAGACCCCCACCTCTGCCAATGAATTTTGATCCCCGCTGGATGATGATGTCCTATATGGACCCTCGCATGATGCAGGGCCGCCCTCCTCCTATGGACTACTATCCAGCTGGCATGCACCCATCTGGTGAGAAGAAGTTGTGACCTCTGAGAACTGATTCAGTCTTTTAAAATTCTACTTGACATTAATGTTTGTATTTTATAGGTCTTATTGGGCGTGAGCGCTCTGATTCGGGGGGATCTGGTTCAGATCCTTTTGACAGGCAGCAGCAGCAGCATCCAGGACACTCTCACCGTGGGACTCCGCCTATAGATCCCAAGATAGCCTGGGGGCCGGAGGTGTTTCCTGGAGCAGCAGGTGAAGTAAGCCGTGGACTTACTTCACCATTGAGGCAGAAGCAGGCGTTGGAGGATGATGAAATGGCCAAAGGCCCCAGGTATCAATATGTCATTCAGTTTGAGTTTAACTTAGACTTAGACTTTATTGTCATTACACAGACACACACAATGATTCTGGTAACGAAATGTCATAGAATTGTCAGCTGATGATACAAATAAATATGGAAAATATAAAGTGCACAGTTGATGTACACAACAGTTAAAATGTCCTTATGTACACAAAAGCATTTGGATCCATAGGATTTTTTGCTCATTATTTGCTATTTTCCTTCTGTTGTTTATTTCATTAATTGAAAGATGAAACTTTCCATATTCAATGTCAAATTGTCCACATTTCTAAAAACAAAAAACTTTTTAATATTTAGAACAAAAACTAATGATAAAAATGCATTTTGTGACTGTTGTGATGTCATGTAGCGCATATGACATCACAACAATGACATCAAATGCGACGTTGGAGCCTGTTAAAGTTAGCTGAATTTGTTTTTTGTTTCCATCTTCATTGTCTTAGGAGTGATACTCCTCCACATCGCATGCGAGAAGGTGGTTTAGGACCCATCCAGCAGCCCAGTTCGAGCTCTGGAACATCCAATCAGACACCACCTCCTGTTGGTACACAGGTGGGCACACAGGGAGGTGGACCTCACCCTCATCATTACATGAGTGGACGAGGAAACTACAGCAACTTCCCTGACCAGGGTGGGAGGATGACTCACCAGCAACAGCAAAGAGCAGAGAGAGGAAACTTCACTCACCAAGATGAAGGTCCATCTAGAGGATCTCAGCAGGGTCAGATCTGGGGAACCCCACATCCTCACTATGATCGCAATGGTCATGCAGACCTCACCCCTGTTGAGAACAACTCGCACCTCCATCATCATCACAGCCAACACCCTCAGCAGCCTCACTTCCCTATCCACCCCCATAAGTCTGACGGCAATCGTGACAGGACTGTTGAAGCCACCAACAAGAAGACAGACTCCTCTCCCCCTCTCCATCAACCCTCCTTGTCTTCTTCCTGTTCTTCATCATCATCTTCATCTTCAGCCAGAGAAGATGGGAATGTCAAGATTGCCCTGCATCATCACCAGAGAGATGGGGAAGCTGCTGGTGGTCACAATCTTGAAAGAGGGAACAGTGGGAATGCTGGTAGTGGCCATGTGAAACCAGAGAAAACAGGTTCAGCATATGCTCCCCATTCCTCCTTGACCTCTGGCTCTCCTTCTCAACATGGCAGTCATCCTCAGCCGCAGCAGCAGCAGCAGCAACATCCCCACCCTAAGTCAAACCAAAGAGGGGGCCGGGAACACAAGACAGAGACCCAATGGGGCCCGCGACCTGGCAGCAGCAATACTGGTGTAGGATCGTCCCATGGCAGGAGAGGCAACAATGCAGGAGGTGGAAGTCACCGTGGTGGTGATGACTCATCGAATGCTCCAACAGACCACAAACCTTCACACCAGACAGGAAGTGGCAATTCCAACAAGAGGGCAGGCCCTATTAAAAAGCCAGTGCTGAAGGAAATGAAGAGAGATGGTGGAGATGCTGATGGAGGAGAAAAAACAAGCTTTGGGAAGGATAAAGATCAAGATGGTGGCCAAACGGCCTCTTCAAAACAGGAAGTCTCCTCTGATTCACAGAATACTTCAGCACCATCTAAAGATGAACCTGCTCCATCAGCCAAATCCAGGAATGGAGGAAAAGAACGTCCTTCAGGAGGAGGTGGTGGAGGATCAGGCAGAGGGTCCAGAGATGTGGACACTACTGCTGCTGGATTTACAGGGTCCTCTTCTAGGAGGGACAGAGACCGGTCCTTTGATAGAAGTGGCAGCTCCGCCCACCACCACAGTGTCGGCGCCAAAGGCAGCAGAGCTAGCCGTGGGCGAGGTGGGGAGTTCTATGGCCGTGGTCGTGGCTATCGAGGCTCATATACAGCCAGCACTGGGCCAGGTGGCAACAGCCGAGGCAGAGTTGGTGGCAGGAGTGGCAGAGACTACCGTGCATCTATCACTGGTGGCCACCAGGAGTCAAAGGGTGATGGGCCTGCAGGCAGACATGGTCAGGACCGGTCTCAGCATAACCCAGCTCGGGCCCGGAACAGAAGCGAAACCCGCAGTGAGGGCTCGGAATATGAGGAAATCCCCAAACGAAGGAGGGAGAGAGGCTCAGAGACTGGAAGTGAGAGTGGAGCAAGTGACATTGGTCACTCAGATAAGGAAGACAACCAGAAAGCCAAAAACTGTTCTGAAAACATAAATGCTACGGCCAATGCTACATCTGCTCCACCCAGAGGTAATCAGGCCCGGGTCTTTACCCCCAGAGGTGTGCCCTCAAGAAGGGGCAGAGGTGGAGGTAGTGGAGGTGGAAACATCTACAGTAGGAGTAGTGGAAATGTCGGGGGTCCAGCTGGGGGACACCGGGTCGGACCCAACTCCACCCCACATGGTGGGCCCTCAAAGTCATCAGTGTCAGCCCGGAAGCAGCAGGGATCAGCACAAAACTCTGGCCCAAAAGACTTGGGCCGGGGATCAAATGTCGCTGATAAGAAAGATAAGACTGCTGATGGAGGTCCAGCTCAGAGTCAGGGCTCCAATCCTCCACAACCGTCTTTGCCTGCTGCAACTCCTGTTGCTCTGAGTACAACAGAAAAGGGTGCCGTCGTGACCCAACAAGCAAATACAAACTCCACTTCAAACTCTGGAGCACCTAATGCTCTTCCCCTCTCTGCTGGGCGAGGGTTCCCACCTGGTGGGTTTGAGCGACCACCTAGACGACGCCGTCACGGGCGCTCTCAGCACCAGCAGGACAAACCGCCTCGCTTCCGACGCCTGAAGGAGCGAGAGAATGCAGCGCGTATAAACGGAGGGGTAGGGGTTATTGGGGGAGGAAGGCCCTCGTCTCCATCTGTGAACTCAGTTCAGGAAAGTAACGGAGCCCCCATCCCTGCTCCAGTGACGGCTCCAAATGCGAATCACAATGCCACGCTGACAACCAACAGTAACAGCGGCAGTGGGCATCTGAGTAATGCAAACAACCACCACCATCACCACTACAACCAGGGCAACGCAGGGCTACCCCACACCCAACACCACCACAGCCACGGAGCAAAGTCCCCCGATTTCACCAACCAGAACTCTGACCAGGCCAACGAGGAATGGGAGACCGCTTCTGAGAGCAGCGACTTCACAGAGTTCAGAGACAGGGAGGCAGGAGGAGGAGGAGGGAAATCGTATTCATCGCATCACCACCACCACCTCGGCAGAGGAGGAGGAAGTGGTGGAGGAGGAGGCAGCGGAGGTGGAGGTGTTATTGAGCGGGAGATATCAGGGAAAGAGCCCTCTGCCAACAAACGGAGCTTCTCTAGCCAGCGTCCTGGAATGGAGCGTCAGAATCGGAGGGTCAATGCTGGAGGAGGGGGAGGTGGAGGTGGAGGTGGAGGCAGGGGTCCACGGGGCCCGCCTGGTGGGGGTTCGGGTGGAGCTGGAAATGGAGGTGGTGGCCGTGGAGAAAAGCGTGGCAACTGGCCCTCTCCGAAAAATAGGAAGTGATGGAACCTTTCCAAACATTTCAGCACCAACATCACACACACACACAAAAAAACCCACCTACACCCATTTTATCATTACCCCATGGCTTATGTTTGCATCCCTTAACACATTAGTGCTTTGTACAGTATATGGAGATGGTATTCACAGTCACTTAATCTACCCCCCCTCCACCTCTTTTTCCTTTGCATTGATCTCCTACCTACCGTCCGTTAATGTAAATTTCTCCGTCTGTTCCGTTGTGGCCCCCTTTTACCTTCACAAAAGGATCTCAACCTAGTTGGATTTGAGAAGCATGTGGTTCTGCAGCAGAGGTGCACGCCGTTTCACCGAGATCCACACACATACTTGCATATACAAGCACAATACTACATCCTTAAGCCAACACATGCGGTCATGTGGGTGCAAAAAGAAAATGTGGGGGGAAAAAAATTGGCTAAATGTTGGATTGGGCTAACTTTTATATTTATGTACCTGTGTATATTTGTACCACACTTTGGCCTTGGGTGGTATGTAGTAGTGCAGTTCTGCATTACTTCCCTCACAAAGGGAACGAGTGCAGCTTCATCTTTTAACAAGAACAATGTAAGATATTTGTTTCTTTGTGTCTTCTTTGTGTCAGTTTCAGCCTCTGATATATGTTGGGTGTGTGTTTATTTCCTTTCTTCTACAAAGCAGGTCATTAAAAACCTTTTTATTAAATTCCCCAATTCCTCCTTTTGCTGACTTTTTGGTCTCTGATTACTGTGATAAGACCCATCAAAGTACTACTGCTCACTGCTCACCTCCACCTGCATTGATTTGTCTTTTAATATCAATGTTTCTGCTGCTTGTCCAGGTAGACTGTCTGAAACCCCCCCACAACCCCGGTTGTTGACCTGCTCTGGTAATTTCATTGCTGTTGGTCCTTTTTTTTTTTTTTTTCTTTTTCAAGAATATAAAGGCTATTTCAGCCTCATCGTAGCATCCTTTATAGCAGCTCAAAAAAATTCTGTCTACTTCAGGATAATAGCTCACTTTATTTCATTTGAGTTTTGTTTTTTACCCTTTGAGGACTATATTAGCTTGATGGCTTTATTCTAATAACCATTATTTCCTCAGTGACTTTCATTTTTTTCTCCATCAAAGATAATTTCAGGTCAGAAACCCCTACCTATCTTACAAGAATGAGTTAAATGAAAATGTAGGTCATGAAAATACAGAAATGTTTGACTTTCGTAGAATTGTGCTTCAATAGGTAATTTAATTTGTTCTAATAAGCACTCCTTGTAGTATAACTCACATCCATGTTTGCTGTTTTCTTTTTCTTTGCGTTTTTAATTATCTTTTTTATTTTGTGTGAGTTCTATGTGATGCAACAATACAGGTACTCTGTTTGGGCCCAGAGTACAAAGCTAGGCTGAGTATTGTACTATTACACCACCTCTGCTGTTGTGTGTGTATGTGCACTGCAATATACACACTCTGCTCTAGTGGAGACTCCTCACACCAAGATGGACTTAAAAGAGCCCCTTGACTGAGGAAGTATTTTTCAACGTGTGTGTTTTTGGGATGGCTGTTTCAGTACCGGATGGCAACAAGTAGCCCAAATTCATTAAATACAGGACTATACTGAGAAGAAAAAAAAAAAAAAAAAAGGTGGGTGACGAGTGTGAATCACCTGCTACATTTTCATCACGGTTTTTCTCTCGAGATGTCACCTGCGGCAAATAATGCTGACCTGGAGTGTTCGGAAAATATTGGATTACACTTAGTTTATCACACGTTAAAAGATAAAATGGCACACAGCTTTGAAAATTAAAAAAAAAAAGACATCCAAAGTGAACTAAATTCTCACATTTTCTGTCACTGCTGTAAGTTGGGGTTTGTTTGTTTACTGACAGTTTGAGGTCGTCTCTGGGATGTTGTGAGTAGGGCATTTGATATGTGTGTATGTGTGTGTGGCATGTGTGTATTTTTCTGTGTAATAACTCAGTAGGGGTGGGGACCAGAGGGGTAACATGAATGGTGAGCACTTTCTGCCTTGTTTGCCCACACTTGATTTTACCAATATTGTTCTTATGGTAATTCTACTGTTTTCTTAAAAACATCCGCATATATGCATTCAGTTATGTGCATATGTTTATCCAAATGAACGTGCAGTGGGAAGCTTAACCTTTTTTTTTTTTTGGTTTTGTTTTGTAACTTAATTCTACATTCTTCAGCAGGCAAGTGAAGTTGGACATACAGTAGTTCCCTTTCCACTTTGACATGTAAAAGCATGAACTCACGCCGATGGGTGCAGCTTGCCTTGCCTGTTGCTGGTTATACATGGATAGGCTGTTCACTTAACACTGGCTCAAAGAGTCCTTCATCCCTCCTTAACTCTTAATGTTGATGTGCGCATTATTGTATGTACCCATGTTAAGAAAAAAAAGACAAAAAAAAATCAAACAAAAGTAGTATATTCCAGAAATTATTCAAAGATTGTACTACGTTTCCAGCATTACCGAGGTACCTGGAGTGGTTCAAACTGTTTTAGCATTTATGGTTTTATTAATGGAACCGTAATATACACACATGTATGTATATTGGTATGTATCTAAGTTTTTGTCTACCCCAACTTACATTCCCACAAACAAATGTTGCCATTTTTAGTTCAAGGGAGCAATGTACAAGCAGAGAAGTGTCTTATTATAATAAAGTTATACAGAGAAGGCAAAGTAAAATAAAGTACTTTTGATTTAATGGAAAAACATTTGCACGCCTCATTCTTCTTGGGTAGAAAAACTGGATGTTTGACAATAATATACTTGTTCCTTCACTGGACTATGTTCTGAATTTGGGATTCAAATGATGTTGCCTGCTTTTACACAGACAGTAATCAGCAAAAATTCAGACTCTGAAATCCTGCCGCCTATAGCTTGTTCATAACGGAGACAATATTTTGAATCTCAGGCAATTTTGGAACAATAGTAATCAGTAATCCATAAAAATAAATCAGAAGTCTGATTTGGACAGAACAAAAGCTATGAAAAGATAACTGATAATTTGACTTTGTCCTGTAGGAAATGAACTGTTGTGACCATAAAGATACATGAGGTTCACATATTTGGATTTGAAGTGTACATATCTGTTATGTTTTTGGAGTGTTAGATTTTTTTTTTTGTTGAGGGCTTAAAATGAGTAAAATGTCTAGGTGCGGATAATTGCTTCTATCCTGACTTGTCTTGGTACTTACACTATGTCACAATGGTGAGAAAAGGGTAATTTTCAAAAAAACATTTAAGGTTAGGTCTTAAGAGAAATCCACTAATGAAACTGCATGTGTCAATGTCAAAACTGCGGACAATTTTTTTTTTCTTACAGCCTAACCCTCAAAAAAAACCCAAAAACTGAAGTGTTAGTTTTGTACAGTCAAGATTGAGACTTAACAAAGTTGATATCAGAAAAAAAACATTTTTTTAGATCTATTTTATTTTTTTCTTAAGACGATACCACAGCCACAACCATACACTACCTCATGCTGTTCCCAACCCACGATGGCAGGATCAGAGACAGGAGATAAAATACGCACAAAACATAAATAAGTGAACCACATGACATGATTGAGATTTGTAATGATAGTAATGGGTGGGCTGTCTAAAATAAATGCATTTAATACAGATTTGCATTTGCTTACTTTACTTTCTAAGCCTGCTCTGTATGTATAAATAAAACGACATGATGTAGATGTTTTCTATGGACACATTAATGATAACTTCAGGTAGACGTTCATTTTATCATCGCTGTTGTTGCATTAATGAAAATAGAAAGTTTAAAACCTGGTGTTGTTTGTTGCCAAGAACAACAACTCGCCATTATATTAACCATTATATTTTGTGGCGAAGGGATTTAACAACGAATTGAACATTGAAATAATTACTTGTGAAGACAAAATGTGAATGAGAATAGGACATTGTCACAACCTCATTAAAGCGGACTTAAATGAGCAGTGACACCACTCTGACGGAGGGTGTCAGCAGCGCACCACCCGTCACGTGTCCTACTGCCAATGAGAACCCGAAGAAGAAGAGCCGAACCGACAGGGTGAACTGGGAGGTGGTGTCCATCTTTTTTTACTGCCGTGAGATTGTTAAAAAAATTGCCTGTCGGAGTTTGCCGCAGCGTAAAACATTAAAGCAGGTATGCTGTTTTGATTACTCACATAACTGTATTAAGGCAATTCAACCCCAAACCCAGCCAGAAACCTCGAGAGTTTGTCTGCTGGAGGCCTTTTTTCTAACGATGCGCCATATTGAAATTTGAGCTCTAGCTGCTAGCCGGAGGTTAGCTTAGCGAGCTAATTTGCCGGCCATGTTAACTATTTGCCAACCTGTATGGTTTATACTGAATTTATATTAACTTTTATATTAACTGATATCACGCGAATATGAAGGATTCGAGTGTTAGGTTATGGATGCCAGAGACAGATTATTAAAGCCAATGGTTTTGGGAAACTAAGAACTATGCTAGCTAAGTTAGCTTATCCTTCGTGGTGATTTGTATCTCAATGCAGGTACATTTCCCAATATGTTTAATAACTTAATCTGAGTAGATCTATTTAGCTAATTGTTTGAATTCTTAACTCAGTGTATTTGTGGACAATGCAATACTTAGTGTTTCATCGATGCAGTCCATTTGTACTTTTTAACGATGTTTAAATGATTGTATATTGCTTATTTACAGGCCTTCAGAGATGAGCAGTTCAGAGGAAGTGTCATGGATCTCCTGGTTCTGTGGGCTGAGGGGGAATGAATTTTTCTGTGAGGTAGGTTTACCAGCATCTGGTTATGTACACTGGTCATCAAAGACCTCTCACTCATAATGTGCCACATAGGAACAAGTCTGTGTGTGAGCGGGAGAGAGACGTGTTAAGTTGTCTTTTCAACATCGAATCAGGACCCAAATAGGGCTTTAAAATACATGTACATAAATATTTCCTCATGTGTGTTTGAATCCCTTTCATTCCTTTAAAGTAATTGCACTAATACCACATTGTCCATCATATAAAGCCTTGTTAAAGTATGATAGTATTGTTAGAACATTTTTCAAGTACTGTATAAGAAGCAAAAGTATCCATGATGTAAGGTCATTCCTCTCATTGTTTTTAATATAACATATTCCAATACTGCAAGTCTTTTTGCATTTACTGCTGTAACTGTTAAACTCATTTTACTACTTTTTGCGCTATTGAGTAATTGGATGTACAGCAGTTCTCACACTTTAGAATTTAAAAGAAAATTGTACATGTATTTACCTCTTGTGACGCTGCATTTTCTCGCAAAAAAGGTTAATGTACTTTTGAAAGAAGTTAGTGTACCTTCTGAAAGAAGGGTAGGTGTCCGAATCCATAAAGCAACTCATCATCCTTCACACATTGAAGATCAACATTCTAACAAATATATTTGGAGGTACTTGGACAGGAGGGAAACACTATGAGCTTAAACATCAAGATCCCAGACAAAAGTAATGGACTAAACAATATTTGTCATCGAGGTGTGGTAGAATATTATGTAACGGAATTTAAAAAGTACATTTTAGTACAGTAATTGGACCTGTGCATCCTTTAATATCGAGATAATTACGTCCTCAAACGGCAATCGCAAGACCACACTTTGAGCCACTTTTTGACTGCTTCTTGTTTATACTGATGCACATCTCCCATGTGACTCTTGTGACTATGTTTACCTCCCTGCCTGCATGAACAACATGAATACCATGATAGGGTACATAAAGTTTACGAGCAAAATGCAGGTTTGCATATGTTTCACACTTCACTGACTATGAATCTCGCACATATTGTGTCACTGACAACATTCTTTCCCCCTGACAGGTGGATGAAGATTATATCCAAGATAAGTTCAACCTCACAGGGCTCAATGAGCAGGTTCCTCACTACCGCCAGGCTCTAGACATGATCCTGGACCTCGAACCAGGTCTGCTGATTCTTTCACATTCTTGATTTTTTTTTTTTACACTAGTACAACTCATGTATGTATGGTGCATGAATGCAGTAAATGAAATCAGGGTGTTTGTACGCCATTAAAAAGTCAAAGTATATTTAACTCGTATGTCAGGTCCACAAGTCCTTCTGCTGTCCTAAACGTTTGAGTTTGTAACTACCACAAACAGTAGACCCACTTTCATTTGAGCCAGGCCTTTCTGCGTTTTTCTATATTTTTTGTTATCCTGAAAATGTTTATTCCTGTTTGAACATTATACATTAATTTTGGATCAACCAAACTCTCTGATAGTAGTTTAATGTAACTCTACGAATGTAATTCTACATAAGCCTGCCTTTGTGTGTGCTACTGACCTTTGTACTAATCATATAAGAACAGATTTGCGATGATATGACACAAGTTTTGATATAATGGACCTAATGCCCCTAAAAATAATTCTATGATTATTTTTAGGAAACCCTGTGGTTGGCGTTTCATATAAATAACTGTCATTAGTAAGTTTAGATATTTAGTAAATGAACATCAACCTGTCCATTTGATGTAGGCATTCCTCTCCTTTAAGGCTG
>JAPTHA010000003.1:19651721-19671324 GCA_029814585.1 Gymnapogon annona
TATCTATCTATCTATCTATCTATCTATCTATCTATCTATCTATCTATCTATCTATCTATCTATCTATCTATCTTTCGTTTAATTACCTTAAATGACACAAGTAATCTGCAAATCATATGATAACATTTTTCCTTACACTCCATAAGGCACTACTTTGTAATAACTTGACCTCAAACTAGCTAATTCTCTCATGAATTAAAAGGGGAAAAATAAGGGTTATTGTCACAGATCTACTTTTTTCGATATCCAATTTAATATATAATAGCTCTTATAAACTTAGAATACTTGAAACTTAGAGGAGATAGGAGATATACGTAGGCTTAACGTCATTCCATTACCTGCAGGAAGCCGAACTCCATCATGGGGAACCCGGAGGCGCAGTCTCTGGGTGTGGCTGTGATTGTGTAGGTGATCTGTGAATCATCTGATTCATCTTTGGTGACCAAAATTTGGTCGAATGAGTGACCAGTGCTTTCAAGTGGTGGGGGTCTTCTCTGGAGAGTAACAGCTGTAGGCAACATCATAGATATACATTAAGGACAATTCACAGGCCTCAATGTGTAAGTAAGTAATTTTCTCCACATAAAAACTTAAAAACCCACTACATTTAAAGCTGGTGTGTCAAACTGACTTTAGTTCACGGGCCACATTTAGTCAAATTTGATCTGAAGTAGGCGGCGCCAGTAAAATTACAGAATTTTGTCATTTATCAATAATGTCAACTCCAAACTGTCCTTACATGATGAAAATTCTTAAGTCTGTAAACTGTCCTTAAAAGCAGCGGCCCCTAACCTTTTTTGTGCCGTGGACCGGTTTAATGTCAGAAAATATTTTCACAGACCGGCCTTTCAGGTGTGGCAAATAAAAACAACAAAACAATTTGATACGGCCGTATTTTCTAAATATAATAGTGAACATGAACTCACTGTGTACTTGTATGTAACTTTATTAGCAGTGTCCTCGTGATATCACGCCAACATCATAACAAATATATAACAGAGTAACCACGATGACTTTATCAGTTTTAAGAGTGAAACTATGTGTCAGACTTCATCTTCGTATCCAATTTCAAACCCTAAAACTGTTTTCAGTACGTAGAGTCTGAGGTTAAGTGCTGGTGCTGCCTTTGGCCGTTCTTGACGCTGGTTTCTCCTCCGTGCTTCATAATGTGCAGCTCATGCAGCGGTGCGACTCTACAGTGACTGGGGTTGCCAGATTTGGTGTTTTTTCCGCTACATATTAAAGTGTGTTTAGCTAGGTTTTCTGCTAAAAGGCTCTATAGAAATCTGGCATTCTGTTGAACGAAGTTAAACTGCAAAAGTGCTGTTCACAAACGCCAGAATGAACGCGTTCACATAACGTTCGTCACACAGAAATAGGCCGCAGTACGTTCAGTTCAGCCAAAACAGATGTAACGGGGAGAAGCCAGTTATTTTCCAAAATAAAACATTGTGCAGAATCCGACAATAAATCAAACGGAAATAATCTAAGTTATTTATACTTTCTGTATGGCCTGGTACCAATTGACCCATGGACCGGTACCAGGCCACGGCCTGGGGGTTGGGGACCACTGCTACAATGCAATGTGAATAACATTAATAACCTCAAAACTCTTGAAAATGAAGTGTAATTTTAACAATATTCTACCTTAGTGTATAATTTATAGATGTACATTACAACTTACAGGTAAGAGTGGATCTCTTACCTGTAATTTACATGAAAATTTGTACATTTACACAGATAAAAATTATAATTTTATTGGCTATTATAATAATGTTTTTCCCAATCTGTACATGGAACCTGAACTATAATTTCTGAAAATATCTTAGGTAAAATTGTTGCATTTCATAAATTCATCCCATTGGGCTGTAGGGCAACATTCTGGACAGCCCCTGGTCTAAAGGAAAAATAACCCTAATATCAAACCGTACCATTTACAGCATTTGTGGTTGGTGTCTTTCCAATGTAAACAGCGTCGATGTAAAAATCTTCATCAGAGTCGTCTTTGAACAGATGAATCTGCTGCAGATTGAACTGGTTTCCAAAGAAGGTTGATTGCAAAGGGCTGAGCAGGTCTATGCAGTTGTAACTCCATCTGTGGAAAGGTAAAGCACTCAATCATACTACCTTGTGCAACATTCTGTATACTCTGATTTTTTGACAACTTCAAATAGGCTTTTTTACTCACTCGTCACCCTTATTGAAGTGAGAAATGATGACTTCACTCTCTTCAGTAGTATGCCCTTTGGTGTTAGTGTAAGTGAAAATGACCCCGATTTCATTTTTCAAAACTCCCTTGTACCCGAAGCAAAGCTAAAAAAAAAATAGAAGAAGTAAAGTATGCTTCAAAACTATTATTTTGAGAAGACAGCAGAACAAGAGACTAATTGATGATTTGCTTTGTGGCCAATTTCTCTGATCCACAAAGTTCCATGACATTCGATAAACTCAGACAAATCAAATCTCTTTTCAACACTTTCAAACAATTTCAAAATTTCAAACACTTGCCCACTCAAACATGAGAGCAATGGCTGTGAAGTATATAATACTAATTGTAAATCTAAGTAACCACCTGAGATAAATAAACCATAAAAGACTAATGACTTTTACCATTGGATACTGGTCCAATAGGATAGTGCCGTAGTCGTTTCCAGACTCTTTGACGTGGTGGGTTGAGAAGAGAGTCTCAGCATTTTTCAATGACCACAGGCCACAGAAAGCCATGTTTTCCACAGGAGTACCTGATTCATCCTGGAACTGGTGAGGACAATAAAATATTGGAGACCGAGGGATCAGTTCATTCAATCAGGTGTTTCCCAATGCTTTCAAAGCATCTGCCTGGGTTCAAATGTTTTCCCAGAATTAGTTTTATATGTTAAAAATATTTAACATTTCATATAATTGGGTTTTTTCCACACTATTACTATGATATTATAAATAAATGTCGTGATAAAAACAATGTACTTAAATGTGTTGTCTGTTTAGTTTAGCCTTAATGCTTTCCATATACAGTACATTATGTACATATTTGAAAAAGGTCAAATGAACGGTCTACCTTGTTGGCCTAAAGCATCAGAATACATTTACACCCTACGTTCTATGAAGATGTATTCAATTATTTCCAATAGTCCATTATCTTTATGTCATGGCTTTTCTCTTGGTTGCATTGCATTGTGTATGTGTATGTTGTAGTGATTTCATTAAACCACATCTGAAAAGACTTGCGCAGGTAAAAATATATTTGTTTTGGATTAAGTAGCTGTTTACTTCTGTTTGATATTTTAATTGCACGGGTAAATTTCTTCTAAATGGCTGAACATTATAGAATGGTGCAGAAATGGCTGCAAAAAATAGTCACAAATGTTTATTTATGCATTTACTCATAATTTTCACATTAAGTCTATCCTAAACTTTGTCATGATGGTGTGTTGTTAAAAAGTACCAAATAAAACTGAATGAAAGTGAAAGTTAGCTTTAAAAAAAGGAAATGCTTTTTTTTGTTTGTAATATTTTCATTTTACAGAATGGTAACTAATTCTTTCCACTGACCTGATAATTATTGCCATCTTCATAGTCTTTGAAAAACTTCACATTGTTGCTTTCACTGAGCAGAATCTCATCAGGACAGTCTGCTTTCATCAATTCCTCCAAAGCCGAAAGGACCTGTTCACAAACCCAATAGCATACACACTTAGAAATTTGACTTATCTCAGGTTAAAGCTGTATTTTTTATTGACTCTTTTAACCCATAAAGACCCAAACAGCCACTAGCAACCGAAACCATGCTGAATAACTGTTGATCCACTAATTCTAACAATACATGTAAATCATTTATGTAAAATACAGTTTATCTTCTTTTCATGCTCATCAGATATGACCTATTTGAATGTTCAGAGGCTCTGTTCTCAATGTGGAAACACATAAGAAAGGTAAAATACAATTATATACAATTCTTGTATGCTCATATATGAATATATGTGTACATATGTATGAATATATATATGTGTGTGTATATATATATATATTACAGGTAATTATCTAGAGGCAAAAAAAATTAGCTTGGGTGAGATAAAATTAATCTTTATAACTTGACTTTATAGCGTGGCTGAGTTGGTAGAGTGGATTGTCCAAGGTTTGAATACTGGCACCGACTGTCCACTTGCCAAAGTGTCCTTGAGCAAGCCACTGAACCCTAAATTGCTCCCAGTGCCTTGCATGGCAGCAGCTGCCCAATGGTATGTGAATGTGTATGTGAATGGGTGAATTTGAGGCTAATGTAAAGCACTTTGGGCACCATAATTGTGTAGATAAGTTCAATCCATTTGCCATTTAATTATTAATAAAGCATTCGATCAGATTAATAAAGTAGTCTGAGTCTGATTAAATGCATAGGAAAATCTATTTGGGGACTGACACAAAAGTAGTACTGGGTCTTTATGGGTTTAAACGTTATAGTGATATCTGAATATCTGAGCACAGAGACAGATTCTTACTACAGACCTCTAATTCGGTTGCATTGAATGGTAGAGGCTCAGTAGGGACTCTGTCCAGCAGCAGAGTAAAGGTCTCCAAGTTGCTTTTTCCTTTGGTTACCTCTTCAACAGTGATATTAGTCTCGGAACCAAAGACTTCATAATTCAGAGGATGGAAATCACCTGCAAATCAAAAACACACACAGTGACAATCATTCATATCAAGGCATTATCTCCAGACTCCACAAGCAGCACCTCATCCTTCTCACCCTTGTCAGAGTTAAATGTGATGGTGAAGTGAGTGCCGTCATCCTCTTCCTGTTTGGTGACGTGGACTGTATCAGGTTTGATTGACCAAAGGCCGTTCACGGCTGCTTCCACCTGAGCTGCTGAAGCTGTGACAGGTAGTAGGTCTAAAGAAGACAAACCAGTAGACATGTGATTGTGTACTGTCATTTAAGAGAACTGGGAAGAGGGCTTAGGTCACAAATGAGTGGACAACATATACATTCAGCCACCGTGATGTCACAAATTTGTACTTCAGCCAGGATTTTAAAATTTGACTTGTTTATCAAGGAAATTGATTAAATCAAAGATGAACTTAAAGGTATTCAAGTAGACGTTATATTTATGACTGTAAAAACCTACTAACAGCTACCAGAGTTAGTTCATAACGAACAAGCTCAGCTGACAGGACCAGCCCCCAAAACATACAGTTTAGGTGTTTTAGTAGAGTGCAGATTTTGCATGATCTGTTATTGATTTTATATCATTCTTTGCACATTACCAGTTTTTGCAAGTCCATAGCCCAGTGTGAAGAAGGTGCTCCCGCACAGATGACTGGCACAACTGCTTTTGACGCTCAACTCCTGGACCTCTTTAACTGGGGTGATGGTGCTGGGCCATTTATTAAAGGTAATAATCTAGGGGGCGAAAAAATGAGCTTGAGTGAAATAAAATCAGAATCCTTCATCAATTCACAGGGAAATAGTTTTGGGTTGTTTTTTTTACGAGTGTTCCATGTCAGCAAAAAGTTATAGCAGCTATAAAAGATATAAAAAATGTAAAAAGAAGTCTATATATAAATAAAAATACGTATAGGCATACACATTTACATAAACAGAATATACAAAGAATTTAAAGCAATCTGTATTATATACCTGGCGTGCAGTTTATGGTAAATGTACAATTGTTGTTATTGATCATTTGTGTCAGTGTAAAAAGGCAATATATGGGAAGAATTTCCACACTGAGCCTTTCTATTCTACTGTTGTTTAAGGACTTATTTAATGATCTATCACTCATCTATCACAAAGAATGCATATATATAACATTAAAGATATCTAGTCTGACAGCACAATCAGAAACAGAAAACACTGGGAATTTGTGGGGTTTTTTGTTTAAGCAAATGATATGGCATTAGCTCGCAAACCAGCAGGCACAGAATGTGAACGTTATAAGCTAGAACTGCTTTAAACATAAAGACACAAAATATTACTAATCCCTACTAGAACAGAAACCAACAGTCAGTGAGCAACTACAAACCTGGGTTTCATCAAACACTTCATAGGAAGCCACGAGGTACTGAATCTCATTGATGGCATCGTTTGTCTGGTCGGCTGTAAAAGGACTGTCCGTGCTGAACAATGCAAGGTTTAGGCCTGCTTTAGACCAATATTGTTGGTGCAGAATTTCAATGTAGTAACTGCAAAAACAAAGAGTTTCAGAGTCATTATTAATGAACGTGTAAGGTAATTACAAAATGTATAATAATAATAATAATAAACTTTAATTGTATAGCAGCTCTCTTACAGGAATTGTAGCTCAAAGTGCTTTGCATCATTTCAAAATTTAGAAGAAATAGAATTTGATTTTGACATTTGATTACACACTAATTAATCAATGTTCAACAAGATGAAACTACAACAAGTAAAATAAAAATTTCAGCCCAATTGCATTGATACGTACTGTTGCCCTTCCTCCAGATGCCGTACGTCTGCCTGTTGTGAATCCAACTTTGTGAAGTCTCTCACGTAATATGGCTGGTAAGCAATTTTTTCCTGAAATGTGCATACGCAGAGAAAGAAAGATTAGGAATATTTTAACTTCTATAAATCAAGGATTTCACAATGAAAATTCAATTCTGTAATAGTGAAAGTAAAAGTAAAAGAAATGAAAAATTTAAAAAACTGATAGCTGTGTAATATAAGTGGAACTGAAATAAGTATCCCACATTTGTGGAAAACTTGTGAAAACAGTGGAAAATCTGCCACACTGTGAAATCTGCCATGCCGACAGGCTGTAACAATACAGCCATGATGTAAAAAAAGAGATGAATGTGAAAAAAAAACAAAGTATGTTAAAGCAGACGCAGCCACGCCTACCTTATGCTCTGGAAGGCTGGAGTTGCTCATATAGACTTCACATCGGTCATCACAGTTGAGGTACACCGTGTAGTTTCCGGTGGACGGGACAACAAACAAACCAGTGGTTCGTGATATAAACAGCTGCATTTCATCGGGAAACGCAACAGGCATGGAGTCGACCCACTGTGTCCAGTACCCGGTGCTGTTGTCATTGTAGTTCCATATGTCAGTCAGGTGACGGACTTTGGTGTCATTCCACATCTCCATGAGCAGGCCTCTGCCACCTGGGTTTACATCAACAACACACACGTTACAGGAATATGAAAGCTGAGTACGATTAAAAAGGTCAGGACTGTCATGGCCCGCCCATGCTGTGACTTGGGCCGCTCCCCCACCCTCACTCATCTGCTTCATCCCTCCCGCGCTGCACGGCTGATCCACATTGGCAATCAAGCATTGGCAATCTATATGAGGCCAGTGTGGATGTAGCGCAACATGGGCTCATCTGCCATTCCTCCCCTCCATAACCCGGACTTTGAGATCACACAATGGACTTTGATCTGGACTCTGGTTTGTTAGCTTGTGTGCTTTGTTTGATTGATTTGTTTTGTCCCTCTTCGATGTTGGATGTATTTTTTTAACATAATGTTTTATTTTGATTTTTCAATAAACAATATCACAGTTACATTCATACACCGCAAGGCAACATTCCTGACCCACAACAAAAGAATCAAAGACAACAGACAAAAACAAAACTATAAATAAGTGAACTTCCCAAGTCACAGAGCGACATATGTTGTCCTCTGACCTCCTAAGACCTACAAGCCCTGCTCGGGTAAATAGAGCAGAACCGATGTGGTGTGCTGTGTGTTTATAAATGGTTTCATATCTTCAATATATCATATATTCTAACCACATCTTGGTTGGAAGGGGGGCATGTTGGATGTATTTTTAATGCTTTTTATGATTTGTGTTGAATATCTATGAGTCATGTGAACAACTGAAAATATATACACTTTACTGATTAACTTAAATCAAAAGCATGAAGTTAAAGCTTCCGTGGCTTTCAAACTCCGGGGTAAATTCCACACTTCTAAAAGTATCTGATAATGAGGTCATCTCTTTTAAAAACAAAAAATATTTTGTATAACGCATCATTGGAAACCGAGCCTTTGTTACTGACTCATCGCTTAATGGTACACAACACTTCAAAGTCCTGACGAACTCTTGATTCATGAATGGATAAGATCATCTGCCTTGATAACACACTTTTTGTTGATAAGATGTTTTAAATTCTTTTACAGTGTCATTTTTGTGCAGACAGTGACACGTCATTAGCCACAACATTCATTCATCTTGCCGAACAGCAGGAGGTATTTCTCACATGGGTAGATTGTCCTGGTATCATTCATTGGTTGCTCTGGCGTTGTGCATGTGATCATGTCGTCAGAAACTGTGATGTCTTCACAAGGCAGGCCTGGAATAATAAACAAAGTGTTAGTGGTTGAATGGCTGAACAGTGTGGGTATAGATTTGGGTTTTTTTTGTTTTTTTTTGTTAACTGAATTCGCTGTGGCGACCCCAGAAAGGGAAAAAGCCGAAAGAAATCATCATCAGTAAAGTTGTGAAGTGGTTTCACAAGAGCCTTGTTACAATAGAAGGTACTATCGACGCAGCGTGAAGTGACATGTGAGACTCAACAAGATCCAGTGTGTCAGCCATTCATCACGGTCTGAGGATTCTCTATACATCTGGAAGATTCTTTCCTTTGTGGTGCAACAGTTCTACATCTCATCTTTTGTTTAAAGTATGCTCAGACGGAGCTAAGTTGAAGGGGGTTATCACCATCGCGTGACTGTAAGGCCAAACACTAAACCTCTCGTACTATTTATTTATTTTTATACTTACTTATTTATGTATTTATTATATTTCATTTCAATTTTTCATCAGAAAATTGTTACACTCATACACTACAAGACAATACGTGCGACCTGCAATGGCAGAATCAGAGACATCAGACAAGACTAAGCTAAACTAACAAAACAAAACAAACACATACACACAAACAAGTGAACCGCATGAGCCACAGAAAGACACATGTTGACCTCATACCTCCTGAGTCCTACATGCGCTGTTCGGCCATAGAGAGCTGAACCAATGGGGTGCGCTTGTAAATTTTCCATTAACCTCTTGTACCACTGATTGCAAAAGGCTCTATGACGTCTGGTGAGATTTAGTGAAGATAGTGATAATTACCTCCAACCAGAACACGAGCTGGGTAATCAGTTTCATCAAAGAAGCGGCCATGGATGGTTATGAAGGTCCCGCCCATGACACTGCCACTGGATGGCGTGACTCCTTTCTCCTCTGAACAAGACAAATAATAACACGCTTTACTGCTCCTGAAACGACCGGCAGAGCTGGTACTAAAAGCTACGGTTTCAGGTGTCGTCACACGCTCCTTTCTTACCTGCATATGTCTGGATCATGCTGAGAGCCCCCAAAGAACTGACCCTCAACACTGACAAATCTGGCAAACTCCTAAAGATTGGAAAGGAAAAGACAGTGTTGTTTGTGCTGTTCATTGTTCTTATTTATGAAAATGCAAAAATATCCAAGAAAGCAAAAAAAAAAAAGTTGTATTGGTTGTATTTTTTGCTGAGAAGATACCCAGCACTTTTTTAATACATATTTAAAATGTTGTCCTAAAATAACAATCTGTATAATATCCCAGCAGAGGAACAAGACTCTGTTGCTTATTTCAAGAGTGAGGGCACCAGGACAACACCTTTTACCTAAGAATATTAAATCTGTCTTAAACAACTGCTTTGTTATTTCTCTTTTTTTCTATTATTTTATTTCAAATTTTTCGTAAGACAATATTGCAGTTACATTCATAAACTACAAGACGAAATTCACAACCCACTATGACTGGATTAGAGACAACAGACAAAACCCAAAAAAACCCCATAACAAAACAGAAAGAAAATGCACAGCTTACGCTTCTATGATGCACAACTTAAATGGAGACTTTTTGTTTACTGCTTTAACTAGTGTCATGGAAAATTCTATTTGAAGAAAGCACGACCGCTGCTATTGAACAACTCTTAAAAGGATCATACCAATGTCCTGGTTCCTACTTCTCCTTATAATACACCATTCTATTCTATTAAAAAAAGGCTCATGGTGCGAGAGGCTCGTGTGTCAGTTGTATCCCACCCAGTTACTGTTCTGCCCTCGACTCCTGGAGATGCAAACTGGCATAAGTGTGATCGTTTTGACCCATGTTTTTTTTCTCAGAAATCTCTTTGTCAACAGTAAAACATCATATTAACGAACTGTACCAATCAATGTTTAGATATCAATAAGGCGTAAGTATTAAAAATGAATATTATTCAAGATTCTTAGTCATTACTTACTGGACTGTTTCAAACAGCCCAGAAAGATATTTGATATTTCACTGAGAGCTCAACTACAGACCAATATACAACCAACGACAGTGAAAAGTGATTCAGTATCATTATTCATGTTTCTTTACCTTCCATAGTGACTATCCACGATGTAACTCAAGTTGTGATGCCCTGTTTGAAACAAAACACAGTCATCATATTGGAAAAGAGCGTTTTTGCTTTGTTTCTGTTAACAGTTGCTCTAAACTTACCGACGTAGCTTCCCGTCATCCTGCAGCTCATGTGACCCCACCAAGAGTTTTCATTGTCCAATTCCAGTCGATATCTGGAAAAACGGCAAGTTATGTAAACGATACATGAATCAAAACTCAATTTTTATTAGTACTACTTTTATATACCATTCTGTTATTCTTGCCATTATGTGTTTTCAGCTAAACTAAATACATTGATGTCTGAGTGAATATCGATTCTATCTGATTAATCTGTCTTTTTTTTAAAATACATATTCTTCATATATTGACATGTAACTTACAGCTCATCTGATTCTGGTTTAAGCAGCTCACAAGGCATTCCTGTCACGTAGGCTCTGCAACACACAAAACCGTTCAGCATTACTCAAGTAATCACATTAACAATCAGGGAAATATATTTCGGCAAGTTAAAAGTTTTTGTCAGCGGGACAGATTTTCAGTATCAATATCTGTCTAAATCTATAAATTTTGAAATGCAAAAATTACACCTTAGATATTTCCAATAATTATAGCTCAGGTTCCACATACAGACTGGGAAAAATATGAAAAATATGTTCAAAATTTTCACTGTGTAAATTTTAACATTTTCATATAATTTTCCTGTATTCACGCTAAAACAGTACAATTTCACACAAAACATATAACCTGAACAATATAAACATCCCGACAAGCCTAGCAGAAAAAAAAGTGCAACTTTAGTGCAAAAAAGAGAAGTGCAATTTTAACAATATTCTAGCTGTTACTAAATGTTTTGTGTATCTGTAGATCCACTGTGATCTGTAAGTTGTAATGTACAAATTCTAAACTGAGGCATAATGCTGATAAAATTACACTTAGTTTTCTAAAAAGTTTTGACGTTGTTAATGTTATTCACATTGTTTTAAAGGGCACTTTGTAGCCATAAACATTTTTATCATACAAAAAAAAGTTTGGAGCTGACATTATTGATATGTAATTCTATTATTATTGTACTGGTTCGGCCCACGTCGGACCAGATTGGGCTGAATCTGGCCCCTGAACTAGAATGAGTTTGACACCCGTGGCTTAGACAAAAGCTTAAACCTTGATCTGCCTGTACATCAGTTTGTTTTTACCTCAGAAATCTGGCGTTGATACCATTTGAGCTCTTGGCAGTGTTGCTCCCGTACACATCAGTATAGATCAGGCCGCGTACTGTTACAACGCTCCCTGTGTAGTTTTGAGAGAAGAGATTTATTTTTGAGGGTTCATTTTTCAAGTGCACTAAGAAAAAAAAACTGTATGCTATCAACAGCTATACAGTATTTTACCTGGGATGGTGCTGGCTGGAGTCACAGAGGTTATGGTAGGCGTACGATACCACCTGATCTGAGGGGGGCAATAATAAGAATGTAAAAAAGATGAGAAAAATCCCAAAAACCTGACAGAACACTTGATGGATTAATTGACCATAATAGAGCACTTTCCTCATGGTCACAAGTTCTAATATTGCTAATACCAGGATAACTAATTAGCACATGTAACTCACTTTAGGAGGGGGTTAAATGGCATTACTATTGTCAAATGCGACTGTGTTATGTATTAAATAGCTAAAATTGCTTGAATGTTTATAATATCAGTTGTTGATATGGTCTTTTTTTTCTCTTCTTGTGTATTTCTATCCATAAAATCAACATGGCGAATTCTATTGCTATTCTTTCACATTAACATTACCAGTAATGTTAGCTGTGAAGTGCCTGTATTATACTTATAATTGTACACACCCATCCAGACTTTCAATATCAGAAGAAGTGAGCTTTATACAATATGAACTTATAACTTTGACATATTATGTATATTATATCCATAGTCTGTCAGATTATATCATTTTGAGTCAGTTTTTGTTCACTTTCATTTGTGTAAATAAGTTCAATCAGTCAATTTTGTCTACTCTTCCACACAAGTACGTGTACATGTACATGGGTAAAAAAAAAAATGTCTGTGCACCCACAGTGCAGAGGTTAGGTTATTTATTTGGGAGATAGAGCCTGCATTTTTGGCTCTAACATGTTAATCTGCAGTATTTAAATGCAAACTTAAGTAACATAAAAAATGCAAAAGAAACTTACATAAATGCTGCAGTGGTATGGTTTGTAACTGCCCCTGCAGATTTTGCTATCAGGAATGGGAACTCCATCCACGATGACATGAGCCACGTATTGTCCATCCGGCATTGGTCTGAGACAGATAAGACGAGTGATGTTAGATGGATGTGTGGTAGAAATGCAGACTGTATCTTCTGTGAGTCTGTGTTACCTGGTGTAACATGTGATGATGGTTCCGTGTGTTGAATCTTTCTCCAGGTCACAGGGGACTGACAGAGTGTCTGATACCAGAATGACTAAGTTACCAGTGTCAGGGTCCGGAACCAGCTGGAACTGCGATTCCTGAGCAAAACCTGGACATCAAGGGTTAGACAAAAAATTAATTGAAGCATTGGGAGTTTTTTTTTTTTTGTTAAGGATGTCACATACTGTCAGTAATAAATTAATCCTGATGGATAAAAATATTTAGCACGATTGAACATTTTTATTTTCTCACATAAATCTTTGACAACATGAACAGATTTTGATGGGATTCATAATTTACTGTCCCATTATATGAGCCGGGATTCGTACTCCAGTTTCCTGGATTGTAGACTGTAGCTTCGTTGACTGAATCCACATGAATTTTAAGGTGCATATTTATGCACCCCGAGGCTCTTCTATATCTAGTATTTCAGTGAGGGTCTGCTGGGCATGCACCACTTATGTCTTTATATACTGTGCATACATTTAAACTCATCCATGACAAGAGTCTATATGTAGCTAAAGGGAGTTCAATCTAAACTAGAATAACCAACTGTCTATTCAAGCAGGATTCAGATCTGCATGGTCAGCTCCAGAAGGTATGTAATGTATTATTATATAGTGGGGAAAATAGAACTGCATGGCCTGAACATTAAATACAGTATCTTTGAGTTGCCACAGAACACATTTGGTGAGTGAGTGAATAACACTCAGTTGTCCAACTTGGGCCTTTATCTCAACCTATTATTTCTCCTTTAAAGTTATTTGGAATGTAAGAACACAGTGCCATAAGAGTCTTACCCTCCCCTAAAAGAGTAAGGCGGGTTCCTCCATTTCTGCTCCCAGTGTGTGGGAAAACAGAGTCCAGACGTTGAGCATCTGAAAGTGAGGATAAGATGATACATATTGAATTGAATATGCCTTTATTAGTCCCCAGAGGGGAAATTTCACAAACAGAAGTTCAATACAAAGGGTAGAAAAAAAGAGCAGAACAGAAATACAACAAACTGAAATCTAATACAACAAAGACAAAGACAGTATACATGATTGAAGTCCCAGAGATGATAACGATGGGCTGAATGCGTCCTTTGGAGCGAAAAACGGCAGTGAAACAGTCCACAGCCACCATTAGCATAGCGCTCACAGCCGCTAACCGCTAACAGTTGAAACGTAAACGTCTTTAAACTGCAAACACAGATCACTCCACCGAAGATCACTCACACGCCACTCCAGCCCACCCCCCCATCTTTGATTATCCATATATTATATGTATGACTTTCTTAACAGTAGCTAAAGAGTACATGCTAAAAAACAGTTCGATATAAAAAAAAAAGGCTCCTATAAAATTAGATGTCTTTGCGAGGGCTACTTACTGCAACAGCACCACAGCGTGAGGATGAGAGCTGCAGACCAGAGAGGACTCCTCGAGGAGGACTCCATCCTGGAGATATCCCAGGTTTCCCTACTGTTTTACTTGTGAATTTAAGGCGACTGTGTGGAAATCTGGGAACCAATAAAGTACATAAAAACCAGTATCAGCATACAGTATCTAGTTTTTCATTCAGATTTGACAAATAAAATGAAAGTTAACCAATTTTAAACTTAAATGTTGAACACCATTCGGGAAAAAATAAATATACAGCAACATGCACTAATATTAATAACAATACACAACTAATATTATCGACATATCACAACTTCAATTTTTTTCTCTGTGGAAGTGAAAATGTTTCTGTGTAATTTTCCTGTATTTAATAACCTGAATAAATATAGATAACCTGAAATGTGTGAAGAGAAGTAAGTGTAATTTTACCAATATTCTACCTGTTATTAAATGTTTTGTGTACTTGTATGTCAACTCTGATTTGTAAGTTGTAATGAACATGTATAAATTATAAACTGAGGTACAATATTGTTATTATTACACTTATTTTTCTTAAGCATTCTGAGGTAGTTCATGGCATTCACGTTGACGTTTTTCACAAAGCCCAGTTTGTAGAAGTAAACACGTTCATCACATAAGGAATGTTTGGAATTGACATTATAGATATGTAATTCTGTTATTATTGTACTGACCCCGGCCACTTCACACCAACTGGTTGAATTTGGCCCATGAATTATCACTATATTATCTGTATATTATAGCTATATTATCTGTGTATTATCGCTATATTATTGCCACACATCCACCTGTTTTTACTTTTAAAGACATTTTCATGTACATGTACTGCAGACGCTGTACATTATACACTCGCTGCTTTAACATCATCTTAATAATAATAATAATAAATAAACTTTATTTGTATAGCACATTTCATACAAGAATTGTAGCCCAAAGTGCTTCACATCAGTTAAAAGTGTAGATTACATAATACGATTATACACTAATTATAAAACTACAAGAAAATAAAATTAAATTTCAACCAAATTGCATAAACTGGGGTGAAACCGTACAGAATTAAAGAGTACAATTATACAAGAAACAAAATGAGATTTAAACAAAATTGCATAAAATTGAACGAGATGCAAAAACAGGTACATACATACATGAAATGATAAAGTTACAATAAAACGGCATAAAGACAGTGTTCATTCTGGTTTAGTGTTTGTCCCCCCAATTTTTTAAAAAAATATTTATCTTTATCTCCCTTCAAACGCCAATGAAAACAGAAATGTTTTCAACTTGATTTGAAATATATTCAATGAGCTGGCTTCTCTGACGTCATTGGGATGCAAATCCCATAGTTCTTGCTACATTTTCTGCATTTCATTGCTGTTTATTTGAGTCTGATAAAAAAAAAAAAATAACTTGAAAAAATGAACACGAAACGTTACACGACTCCTAATTGTGCTAGTGCCATCAACAGAAATGACCGAGAGTGCGTTTAAAAATATCAATAAATTCAGCCAAATGTCAGGACAGAGCGTCGTGTGGTGGTACCTGACAGCCTCGTGGCGGGGGTTTTCCCTCCAGGGACAGCTTCAGCAGAACGTGGATATGAACCCACCGGCTGTACCGACCCTTTATATAGACGTCCATGCCCCGCCCCCTCACCTGTAACAGGGCGCAGTCTCGCGCACAAGTCCACCCGTGCGATGTAGCCCGTGACAGACCCGGCTTGCCATACCCGTGGGTTGAGTCTCACAATTCGCCACAGAGAATACAATTCGAAATATTTGATTTGGCAGGAGTTTTTTTTTTAGTTTTTGTTTTTTTTTTTTTACGTCGGCTGCCCTTCCTGACACAACCCACTGGATAGTCACCCTGGGAATCCAACCCGGGTTCGATATGCACCAGCCTTACCAATCCAACCGGAAATGAAACCAAATAAACATAAAAATAAAATATAAAAATAACCTAAAAAAATACATCCGGTCCGTCAACGGTTTTTTTTTAAAATAGTCACTAATTGATTCCTTATTAGTGTATATTTAAACACATTAAAACCGCATACTTCTACAAAATAACGCAGACTTCAAAAGTATTTGTATTGTATTTTAATTTGTACTCGCCCGCTTAAATAAACGAAACTCATCACAATATTAGTACAACACACCCGAAAGGAGAGAAAGAAAAGTGTACATTTGTTATCCGCGGGGTAAATAAAGTTTGTACGTTCAAAATTCCCACGTAAATTGAAGTGCACGTTAAGTGGGAATTAAAGCACTCCTTGTTCATGAAATGTTCCGTGAACTCATCCGGGCTACTTTACTGTCCACACCTTGATTTAACCCTAAGATCTACAACATTTATTAACATATTAAAGCAACTTAGATATGTTTAACCCCCCCCCCGCCACACACACACACACACACACACACACTCCCCACTAACACACGCCTATAAATATTTTTACAATTCCTCCACATGATTTCCCTACATTAAACCTTTCTGAAGTGACTTAACATTTTATAAACACCTTATAAATACTGTCTAAACTCCCCTGATATCTTGTTGTGGTTATTACTACTCAAACTCAGCATCGTGAGTTGATACATAATATACATTTATGTTCAATTTATTTGCTTTTCGTGCCTTCTTTTCTGTGATTAATGACAGTTGATGAATGCATGCGTAATTGGTTTCTTTCTTTCTTTCTTTCTTTCTTTCTTTCTTTCTTTCTTTCTCAAACTACAGATTCAGTCATACCACCACAAATATTGTCCTGACGGATCTTAAAGTACAATCCTGACAAAGCAGCAAGACCAGGTCAACATACTCCCAACATCAAGACGAGACCAGAACCTTAAAAAACTACAAACTCAAACTGAAATGCTTCACAGACTCATTGGTATTTAACGATGTAATTACTATTCAGTTTATCGCCTAAACCAGGGGTGTCAAACATACGGCCCGGGGGCCAAAACTGGCCCGCCAAAGGCTCCCATCCCGTGAGATGAATGTGTCAAATGTAAAAATGACACTGAAAACATCTCAAGTGGATCAGACGAGGAAAATAATAGCAGAATAATATAAACAATGACAATTACAAAGTTTCCTCTTTGCTTCGGTGTGTGCAAAAAGAAGAATGACAGGAAAATATTTGCAATTTACAATTTCTCCTTAGCAGAATGAATCAAATGATATATCAAAAGTGTAATGTGTTTGGTGTATTTGTAGATCCACTGTGGTCTGTAATATATGTGGTCTGTAGTATAATTTCGTCGTACTTGTATGATGACAATAAAAGCATTTGATTTGGTAAGTTGTAAATGTATGTGGGTAAATAATAAACTGAAGTGCAATATTTTTAAAACTGCAATTTTACTATCGTGCGCTAAAACAAAGACAAATATTTAATTTTTAAAAAATTAATTATATATTGTTTTTCTCTTGTTTTTTTTGTTTTTTTACTGGTCCGGCCCACTTGAGTATGTGGCCCCTGAACCACACTGAGTTTGACACCCCTGGCATAAACGTTTTATCTCAAGTGTATGTATTTGCAGTTCCAGTGTGTTCAGTTCAGCACTATGTTTCTTCTTTAACCTTTTTTTGTATAGGGTATAATTTAGCCTCTCAAATAGACTTTCAATGCATCCCAGAATACAAAGATATTAGGAGAAGGTGGTCTATGCATTACAGTGAAAAAGTCAATCTGTTCCTTGATTAAAGTGCAAAATTCAGGTTGTTTAAGGAGTGTGGGGTTCAGTCTCCATGTACATTTCAGTTATTCACCTACATGTGTTAAACAATGGTATATTTCGATGGCTTTCACCCGTTCTGTGGGCCTGACCTTTAAACCCATGACGTCACACCTCATTTGTTTGTTTGTCATCTACCTGTGAATAAAATGCTAAACGTTCAAAATCAGCTTTCCTTGGTGATTTGGAATGTGTTCATCTTTCTGTGTGTTCATAAAAAAACAACCCTGTTTCCATCTTTGTGAGGTTTCCAAGTAAATTATGAGAAATAATTTCCCATAGTGCAAACATTCGGTATTACAACAATCACGTATTTGGAAATAAAATGCACGAGAAGAAGGTGAAAGACTGGATTCAGCTCCGAGATGTAGTGGAGTAGAAATATAAAACACTGCATCACAAAAACAATATGACTGATGCACCTGATAGCACTATCGTGTAATATAAAACAACAATTGCTTCAACATCACTGGTAATACTTTTATTATACCTGCACTATATTGCATTATGTTGCTACTTTTTCCACATCTTTAATTGTGTGATAAACAATGTGCGGCTGCGGTCTGAGAGCTCGTGTTGCAGCAACGCAAAGAGACGCAGCACGACATGTTCAGACCCTGGACGAGATTAAACCATTATTACTTTACAATGATAAGTCAAACAGACAGTAATTAGGCTGTTACTGCAGCCTACGTGCTAATCATCGCATTTAGTCTTTGTTGGATCGTTGGTTTGTACTCTCCCTGAGGCAGAGAACAATGGTGTGTTACAGAAAAATATTCTCATCACAGAGTTTAAATTACAGGAAGTAAACCTACACCTGCGGCGGAGATGCTGGGGTTGAAGATGCTGAGTATATAACAACACATTTATAATGACAACGAGGCAAAATTCCCTATTTTTTAAACTTCAATCATCAGTATGCTTTCGAGTGGGTTTTAGGATTAGCTGGTGCTTTTTTTTCTTTTTTTTTTTTTTCAAACATGTAGGGAAACGAGGGGCAGCCATTGCTCGGGTGGTAGAGCAGGTCATCTGGAAACCCAAGTGTTGGCGGTTCGATTCCCACTCTCTCCCTGATCATGTGCCATTGGGTCCTTGGGCAAGACTTTCACCCTCCAGTGTCCCTGCACTGGTGTATGAATGTGTGTGTGAATGATGACCCTGCGATGAACTTGCAACTTGTCGAGGGTCCCCCCCCTGGGATATCTGGGATAGGCTCTTGTGACCCCTGCAAAGGATAAATCATGTTTGGAAGATGAATGAATGATGAATGTAGGGAAACGATGGTTGCGAGTCTAAAGGCACCTAAAGATTGTGTTTTATGCAAGAAAAATGCTAGTCCTCTAAGAATAAAAACAAAAACAAAAATGGTCCTTTTATCAATCAATTAATCAATCAAATTGTATTTATATAGCACTTAGTCACACAAAAGGTCTCAAAGGGCTTCACGCGTCCACAGAGGACAGCAAATGATGACGTCACCTGGTATGACCCCCCACCAGGGCAAGGAAAAACTCAAAAAAAAACCCAAGCGGGGAAAAAAGAAACCTTGAGAAGGGACCACATGAGGGGGGGTGGACGGCAGTGAACCAATCCTGAGACGGCTAGTATGGCTAAAAATAAAAACTAAATATTGAGAGATTGAAACCGAGTGGC
>JAPTHA010000003.1:19910264-19926050 GCA_029814585.1 Gymnapogon annona
GTTGTACAGTTCTATAGTTATACCCTTATAGTTATATAGTAATATACAAGACATCATCAGATATATAGTAATATACAATTTACTTTAAGCTAATTTAATATCAGTATATAGTGAACTGTTGGGGTTTTTTTTTGTTTTTATATTTTATTTAGCTTTCCATCAGACAATATTACAGTTCCATTCATACACTACAAGACGACATTCACAACGCACAATGACAGGATCAGAGACAACAGACGAGATCACACAGAACAAAACAAAAATAAAAAGGCATAAATAAGTCAACTGCACGAGTCACAATCAGCCAATCAATCAATCTATCAATGAATATGGGATGGGATGAAGGATCGCCTAAAGCGCTGCGTCCAGAGAGACATATATATTGACCTCAGACCTCCTAACTTCAACAAGCCCTGCTCTGGTATATAGAGCTGAACCAACATGGTGCGCTGGCACATTTTTCCGGTGTAGTTTATAAGCGGTTGCTGCTCTTGTTTCTTCCAGTATGTGACTCTGAGGACTCGCTACAGTGAGCTGATGACTCTCACCAGCCAGTACATTAAGTTCATCGTGGACACACAGCGCCGCCTGGAGGATGACGAGGTAACTACACCCACTCTGCCGCCCACAGCTGCTTCTTCCTCCAATAAAGATAACCTTCTACTTTTTTAACTTGATTAGTGTATGGGAAATCATGTCATTAAATGTCTAGAAAATGTTGGCACCCAAAAAAAAAAACTGTAAATCCGAAATTCCAAAGATTTTCAGGCGTACAGCTGTGATGTAAACTGTTTCATCAAAAGTGTTGCAGCACATCACATCCCCACTACAGTATGTGTCTCTCATTTCCCTACAATATGTATTTAGTCCAATCATATTTGAGCTCCTGACTGTACACGTGAGCGATCTGGACTCAGCTCGCCCCCCACCAAAAAAAAAAAAAAAATCAAATTTCAATACTCGTCAAATCCCAGTTTAATTTAGCGTTTGCTTCTTTGTTTCTTCTCTGCGTCCTCGCTCGCTCAGATATTTGTTCAAACTACCACTACTTTACTTTCTCCTCCTGCTTTTCTAACGTTCTCTTGTTTTGATCCTCTTAAACTGCCCGCCCACGCTTTGCATTGATGAATATTTATCACACGCTTAAAGAGGTGACTAGAGATTAACGTCAAAACACCAGGTATTTAAGAAAAAAAAAAAAACATCCATCAGTCCACATTCCATGACATTCTTCTTTACATTCGACGCCTGCTGGCTGTTTTGAAAAGAAGGTTCGGGGTTTTTTTTTTTTTTGAGCTCCTGAGTTCCATTTAAATTTACAGCCACACTTTAATCTTACTTTCATATTTGATCAGTGTTTCCTTGTATTTTCCCCAAAAACCCTCCTACACATTAAAAGACAAAACAAGAACTTTTTGTCCATTTTGACATATTTGTAAAACCTTGAACCTTCTTTACAGTTGGGAGTCATCTGTGCAATTGACCTGCTCTGTTGTTTGTCCTGTTTTTCCTTGGATTTCTGTCCTTTCACCTGCATTTTACTCCAGACTCATTTCTGGCCTGCACTGCATAAAACCCTGCTGTGTTTGCTGCACCACTATGCTCTTCACACTGATAGTAATCCAGTCTATACACTAGGCCGAGATGCAATTAGATCAGTTTTTATTTATCGTATCTGAACACACAGTATTTTTAAGTTGTTGAACACTTTTGTCTTTTGACTTTATGCTTTTTATGGCTGCATTTACTCCCCTTCTTGGTTTCTCCACCTCAGATATTTTTTAAAAAGCCACTTTATTATGTCTTTGTAAAAAAAAAAAAAGAGACACAACCAACCCCATGATATGGAAAAGGGCCTGGTTATGTAATGAAGTTCTAAAATGCAAGCAATAATTACAGTTGATTCCAAATGTTCATATTAGATAGACATATAAGCTAATATTACAACTGCCTACACATATTTTTACCAACTTCAAAGACCATATGCAGTAAAACAGAGATGAAATCAAATAAATGACTGCATGAATGCAAACTGAAGTGTCGTGCCGTGTTGTGAAGTTTAACCATTCTGTGTGCCATACATTGATTTAACATGACAAGTATTTCCCCATACAGTACTGACCCGTAGTTTATTTAACTGTTTATATTTGTTGTAGATTTCTTAGAGCTGTAACATTTTCTCATGTATTTACATTTATATGTATTTACATGTATTAATAACTGCTTGTGATATTCAAGGTACATTTTAGAGCCTAACACTTTTCTAAATATCTCTCAATTCCCTTTACTCCTGTGCTTCTACTAATACAGAAAGCTTCCGAAAAACTTAAAGAAGAGGAGAGGAAAAGGATGGCGGAGATACAGGCTCAGTTAGATAAACACAAACAGTTAGCAGAGGTTCATGCTCAGTCTGTGGCCAAAGCAGAGCAGGAAGCTCAGGAGCTGAAGTCCAAGATGAAAGAAGAAGCCAGCAAGAGGCAGGACGTGGCTGTGGACGCCGAGAAGCAGAAGCAAAACATACAGCAGGAGTTGAGCCAACTGAAGAGTCTGTCAGACCAGGAGATCAAGTCCAAGAATCAGCAACTGGAGGAGGCGCTGATCAGTCGCAAAAAGATCGAGGAGGAAATCCACATTATCAGGCTCCAGCTGGAGACGACAATCAAGCAAAAAGGCACTGCTGAGACCGAGTTACAGAACCTGAGGGACAAGGCTGCTGATGCCGAGAAGCTCAGGAAGGCTGCACAGGAGGAGGCGGAAAGGCTTCGCAAGCAGGTCAACGAAGAGACTCAGAAGAAGAAAAACGCCGAAGATGAACTCAAGCGTAAATCGGAGGCGGAAAAAGAGGCTGCCAAACAGAAACAGAAAGCCCTGGATGACCTGCAGAAATTCAAGATGCAAGCCGAAGAGGCGGAACGACGCATGAAGCAGGCTGAGGAGGAGAAGATCAGGCAGGTCAAAGTGGTGGAGGAGGTGGCGCAAAAGACGGCCGCCTCACAGCTGCAGACGGCCTCATTCAACGAAAAGGCAACCAAACTGGAAGAGTCGCTGAAGAGAGAACAAGGCACTGTCCTTCAGCTGCAGGAGGAAGCTGAAAAACTCAGGAAGCAGCAAGAGGAAGCTGACAGAGCCAGAGCACAAGCTGAAAAGGAGCTGGAGACGTGGAGACAGAAAGCCAATGAGGCTCTTCGCTTAAGGCTACAAGCTGAGGAGGAAGCCCAGAAGAAGAGCCAGGCTCAAGAGGAGGCTGAAAGGCAGAAGAATGAAGCAGAGAGAGACGCAAAGAAAAAGGCCAAAGCTGAAGAAGCCGCACTTAAACAGAAGGAAAATGCAGAGAAAGAGTTGGAAAAACAAAGGACGTTTGCAGAAAAAATAGCACAGCAGAAGCTGTCGGCCGAACAAGAATGCATCCGCTTAAAGGCCGACTTTGACCATGCTGAGCAACAGAGAGGCCTGTTAGATAACGAACTACAGCGTCTTAAAAACGAGGTCAATGCTACGGAAAAGCAGAGGAAGCAGCTGGAAGACGAGCTGGCGAAAGTCAGAGGTGAAATGGACGCTCTTCTTCAGATGAAGCTCAAAGCTGAGAAGGAGACAATGTCAAACACAGAAAAGAGCAAACAGCTTCTTGAGTCTGAGGCCATGAAGATGAGGCAACTCGCAGAGGAAGCCACCAGGCTGAGGTCAGTCGCTGAAGAAGCCAAGAAACAGAGGCAGATTGCAGAAGAAGAGGCGGCTCGACAAAGAGCGGAGGCAGAAAAGATACTTAAGGAAAAACTAGCTGCCATTAATGAAGCGACGCGTTTGAAGACTGAAGCGGAGGTGGCCCTGAAAGCCAAAGAAGCAGAGAATGAAAGACTCAAAAGACAAGCTGAAGACGAAGCTTATCAGCGGAAGCTACTGGAGGACCAAGCTGCTCAGCATAAACAAGACATTGCAGAGAAAATCACACACCTGAAGAGCTCCTCTGACTCGGAATTAGTACGGCAAAAAACAATAGTGGAAGATACACTGAGACAAAAGAAGGTGGTTGAAGAGGAAATTCACATCATTAAGATCAACTTTGAGAAGGCATCCAAAGAAAAGTCAGACTTGGAGAAGGAGTTAAAGAAACTTAAAAACATTGCGGATGAAACAGAGAAGAGTAAAGTCAAAGCTGAGGGTGAGGCTGAGAAGCTGAAAAAGCTGGCCGCGGAAGAAGAGAAGAAAAGGAAAGAGGCTGAGGAGAAGGTGAAGAGGATCACGGCAGCAGAGGAGGAAGCGGCTCGACAGTGCAAATCTGCCCAGGAAGAAGTCGAACGTCTGAAAAAGAAGGCAGCCGAAGCAAACAAACACAAGGAGAAGGCTGAGAAAGAGGCAGAGAAGCAGGTCGTTCTGGCCAAAGAGGCAGCACAGAAATGCAGCGCTGCGGAAGTCAGAGCACAAGATGTCCTGAGTAAGAATAAAGAAGACATTCTCGCACAAGAAAAGCTCAAGGAAGATTTCGAAAACGCCAAGAAACTGGCACAAGCAGCTGAGAAAGCCAAAGAAAAGGCAGAGAAAGAGGCGGCCCTGCTGCGTCAGAAGGCCGAGGAGGCTGAAAAGCAGAAAAAAGCAGCAGAGGCTGAAGCAGCGAAGCAGGCCAAAGCTCAGAAAGATGCTGAGAAACTGAAGAAAGCCGCAGAACAAGAAGCCTCCAAACGTGCAGCAGCTGAGGCTGCAGCTTTGAAGCAGAAGCAACAGGCCGATGCAGACATGGCCAAGCACAAGAAGGAAGCTGAACAAGCACTTAAGCTGAAGTCGCAGGTGGAGAAAGAACTGGTGGGGGTTAAACTCCAACTGGATGAGACGGACAAGCAGAAAGCTCTGCTGGATGAGGAGCTTCAGCGGGTGAAGGGTGAGGTCAACGATGCAGTCAAGCAAAAGGCCCAGGTGGAAGACGAACTGTCCAAAGTTAAGGCCCAGATGGATGAGCTCCTGAAGCTGAAACTGAAATTTGAGGAGGAAAACAGGCGCCTGATGAAGAAAGACAAAGACAAGACGAAGAAATTACTTGCAGACGAGGCTGAGAAGATGAAGAGTCTTGCGGAGGAAGCTGCCAGGCTGACTGTGGAGGCTGAAGAAACAGCCAAACAGAGACAGATCGCAGAGGCCGACTTGGCAGAACAGAGGGCTCTTGCAGAGAAAATGCTGAAGGAGAAAATGCAGGCCATCCAAGAAGCTACTAAATTAAAGGCTGAAGCAGAGGAGCTCCAGAAACAAAAGAACCAGGCACAAGAAAAGGCCAAAAAATTACTCGAGGACAAACAGGAGATACAGCAGCGGCTCAATAAGGAGACAGAAGGCTTCCAAAAATCACTAGAAGCTGAGCGGAAGAGGCAGCTTGAAGTGTCTGCCGAAGCCGAGAAACTGAAGCTGAGAGTAAAAGAGCTCAGCGATGCTCAGGCCAAAGCTGAAGCAGAGGCCAAGAAATTCAAGACACAAGCTGACGAGGTACACGCTCGCCTTCAAGTGGCAGAGAAACAAACAACCGAAGTTGTTGTGCAGAAGTTGGAGACACAGAGGTTACAGAGCACCAGAGAAGCCGACGACCTGAAGAAAGCTATCGCTGACCTCGAAAAGGAGAGGGAGAAACTGAAGAAAGAGGCAGAGGATCTTCAGAAAAAATCCAAAGAGGTATTGTACAACAAATTAACAGCATCAGTGTTTACAAACCCCTTGCAATTAACACACTCTTCCTACAACACACTAACGCAGTATTTGTGGGACAATACATATAAATTGCAGACCCTTAAAGAAACACCCAGCAATTTATATGGAAGTCATGTAAAGACATAGTACTGCTCAGTTTTAGCCAGAATAAAATATCTCCTCAAATCATGGCCTGGACCGTTACTTACTGTATCAGCAAAATATACCAGGCCTGTATTTGAAGGATCCTTATATTGCAGGAAACAGACCTTTATTTTTGATGTCCTCCATTTAATACGCCATAAATGGTCCTCATTTTTTTAATCCATTGTAGTCAATGTTAGTACTGCAATGTGATTAAGAAATGACTGCACTACAGAATAAAAGCTCCAGCACATCAACCGAATGACATCTTTCATTGTTTAACAGAGCTTTTATACTGTAAATGTTTTCTTAGTAATAGTTGTAATACTGTAAAAAGAAACTGCAAGACAAACACATCCCCGCTGTGCAATCATACATTAACATCTCAGGTGAGTGAGTGACATAAAGGAGTTGAACAAGTGTACACTGTGCATATTTAGTAGCAGCACATTACATAACAGGCACCAGAAGTGTATTGATGTTATTTCACTATCTGGCTTGAAGTTGACTCATCTTTATTTCAGCAAATTCGGTTTAACATTTACACATTAGAGTGTCTAAAAATTATTCATTCTGTGTTATATGGTTTGTGCACAGTATGTTACATCAAGTTTTAAATGTTTACAAAAATTTTCAAATGGAGACAAACTTAATGTATATCATTATTTTATGTGGTTTCCCCTCGATAGTATTGTAGTCCATTTTACCTGGTAGACTTGTTTGCCTTTTGATGGTGAAAACTGAAAGATCTGTCGCAGCAGATATTGCATTACATACATTAAATGATTAAAAATTGAGGACCATATTTCTACTATACACCCAAAGCTTTAGAGCGTTAACTGAATGATGCTGTATGTTAACGACTGAAGTCACTGTCTTGTTTTTCTTTTTTCCCCTCACACAGATGGCAAATGCCCAACAGGAGCAGGTGGAACAACAGAAGGCCATTCTGCAGCAGTCATTCCTTTCAGAAAAGGAACTATTGTTGAAGAGAGAAAAGGCTGTGGAAGATGAGAAGAAGAAGCTTGAGAAGCAGTTTCAAGATGAAGTTAGCAAGGCCAAAGCTCTTAAAGACGAGCAAGAACGTCAGCGCAAGCTCATGGAAGAGGAGAAGAAGAAACTTCAGGCCATCTTGGACGACGCGTTGAAAAAACAAAAGGAGGCTGAGGCAGAGATGAAAAACAAGCAAAAAGAAATGGCCGTGACTGAAAAGAAAAGAATTGAGCAAGAAAAACTTCTGGAAGAGGAAAACAAAAAGCTAAGAGAAAAACTTCAAAGCCTTGCGGGTCCATCCAAACAGGGAGCATCGGCCACTAAAGAAATGGAAGTCCAGACGGACAAAGTTCCTGAGGAGCAGTTAGTGGCAATGACAATGGTGGGAACAACAAAGAAAGTGTTTAATGGCTCTGCTGAAGTGGATGGTGAGAAGAAAGCTAGAGAATCTCCACTATCATTTGACGGAATAAGAGAGAGAGTTCCAGCTGAAAGGCTTCACGATATCGGAATTCTTACCAAAAAGGAATATGAGAAATTGAAAAAGGGCAAAACCACAGCACAAGAGCTTGGGAAGACTGACAAAGTGAAGATGTGTCTGAGAGGTCAGAACTGCGTAGGCGGTGTCTTAACTCCATCCAAAGAGAAAATGAGTGTCTATCAAGCCATGACAGAGAACAAAATTAGTCCCAACACCGCCACGATGCTTCTGGAAGCTCAAGCAGCAACTGGTTACGTTGTAGATCCGGTGAAAAATAAGTTGCTTACAGTAGACGAGGCTGTTAAAGAGGAGTTGATTGGCCCTGAGCTCCATGACAAGATGCTCTCTGCTGAGCGGGCAGCCACTGGCTTTAAAGACCCTTACACTGGAGATAAAATCTCTCTTTTTGAAGCCATGAAAAAGGGACTTGTTGAAAAGGAGCCTGCCACCAAATACTTAGATGTCCAGCTCGCAACTGGTGGCATCATTGACCCCATCAATAGCCACAGGGTGCCTCTACAGACAGCGTACAAGCAGGGCCAGTTTGATGCCGACATGAACAAGAAGCTAACTGATCCAAGTGATGACTGCAAGTTATTCATTGACCCCAGTACTCAGGAGCAACTCACTTACAAACAGCTGCTCGACAGATGTACTAAGGATACAGAGACGGGCCTGTTGATATTACCAGTGACAGAGAAAGCTGCTCAGAGCGAGAGAACATACACTGATGCAGAGGCACAGGAAGTGTTCAGTAAATCAAATGTCGATGTGCCTTTCGGTAAATTTAAAGGAAAGACTGTCACCATCTGGGAAGTCATAAATTCTGAATATTTCACTCTTGAGCAAAGAAGGGAACTGATTCGCCAGTACAAGACAGGCAAGATCACAGTGGAAAAAATCATCAAGATTGTCATCACTGTCATGGAAGACAAGGAGAAAAATAATGAAAATGTGTTCAATGGTTTGAGGGCTACCGTTTCTCCCAATGAACTTTTGGAGTCCAAGATCATAAACAAAGACTTGTTCAACAAGTTGAGCAATGGCAAGATAACAGTCAAGGAGGTTTCTGAGATGGAGCCAGTGAAGAAAGCGCTACAAGGAACACCGAGCATTGCTGGACTTTTGAATGAACCGACTAAAGAGAAAATGCCATTTTATCAAGCTATGAAAAAAGAATTACTTTCTCCAGAGACTGTTGTGAACCTCCTTGAGGCTCAAGCCGCAACTGGATTTTTAATTGATCCTGTCAAAAATGAGCGAGTCCCTGTCGATGAAGCAGTCAAATCCGGACTTGTAGGCCCAGAACTGCACGAACGACTTCTCTCTGCTGAGAGAGCTGTCAGCGGATATAAAGACCCATATACTGGAAAAAACGTATCCCTGTTTGAAGCCATGAACAAAGGCCTCATAAAGAAAGAGCACGGACTCCGTCTGCTTGAAGCACAACTCTCAACAGGTGGCATTATTGACCCTGTTAAAAGTTACCGCATTCCACATGACGTTGCCGTCAAGCGCGGATACTTCGATGAGGAAATGAGCAAGAACTTGAACAAGAGCACTGATGAAACAAAGGTCTATTACGATCCAAACTCTCAGCAGGATGCCACCTATGCTCAACTCATGAAGAAATGTGTCACAGACAAAGAAAGTGGACTCCCACTTCTTCCACTTTCAAAGAAAGCTCCAAAACCAAAAGAGGATCAACAGATTACAGAGGCAAAGACTAAAGAAGCCTTGAACCAGACATCTATGGAGCTGGAATATGGACCGTTTAAAGGCAGAAAAGTCACCATTTGGGAAATCATACACTCTGAATACATCACTGAGGAACAGAGGATACAGTTAATCCGCCAGTACAGAATGGGACATGTGACAATTGAGAAGCTCATAAAGATTGTAATAACAATGGTGGATGAAAAAGAGGACAAAGCAAAAGAAGTCTGTTTTGAGGGCCTTAGGTCACCCGTTACTGCCAACTCTTTACTTGATTCCAACATCATTGACAAGGCTACATTTGATCAACTACAACAGGGTAAAATTACACCTAAAGCCGTTAGTGAAACCGATGTGGTGAAGAAGTACTTACAGGGCACTGATCGCATTGATGGCATCACAATGGGAGAGACCAACGAGAAGCTCAGCATATATAAAGCCATGAAAAATAATGTGTTACAGCCAAACACTGGGCTGGCACTTCTTGAAGCCCAAGCTGGAACTGGTTTCATAACCGACCCTGTTAAAAATCTGAAACACTCTGTTGATGATGCTGTGAAGGCTGGAGTCGTTGGTCCAGAGCTTCATGAGAAACTTCTCTCAGCTGAAAAAGCAGTGACTGGGTACAGAGATCCTTATACAGGCAATAAAATCTCTCTGTTACAAGCCATGAAGAAAGAGCTTGTTTTAAGGGAGCATGCTATTCCTCTCCTTGAGGCTCAGTTTACTACAGGAGGCATCATCGATCCGGTCAGCAGCCATCGTGTTCCCAATGATGTGGCCATTAAACGTGGATATCTAAGTAAACAAATGGCCAAGTCTTTTAATGAACCCTCTGGTGACATTAAAGGCTTCATAAATCCCAACACCAATGAAAATGTCACCTACAAGCAGCTGCTGGAGAAATGTGTAAGAGATCCCAACTCTGGCTTGTGCTACCTGCCTCTGTCAAAGGCTGAAGGTCCTGCTCCTGTTGAAAAATCTTATCAGATTACAGAGTCGCAGGCCCAAACAGATCTGGCCAACACAGCAATTGACATCCCACATAAGAGTTTTGCAGGAAAGAATATGACCATTTGGGAGGTCATGAATTCAAATATGCTTCCAGAGGAGGAGCGACGTCGCCTCATAGAACAGTATCGCTTGGGACAAATCACAAAGGAAAGAATGCTGATCATCATTATTGAAATCATTGAACAGAGGGAAGTGCTACAATCAGAGCAGGGCATGTCATGTGATGTCATCAGAAGGAGAGTGACTATCGAAGAACTTTATGCTGCTCGAATTATTGACCTGCACACATATAACCTCCTAAAACAAGAAAAGATGACAATACGTGAGGTAATGGAAATGCCCTCAGTCAAACAGTACCTCTTTGGCACCGGGACTATCGCTGGAATTATGTCAGACAATCCACCAAGAATCAGCATTTATCAGGCCATGAAGAATGGACAGATAAAGCCTGAAGTTGCTTTGAATCTCCTTGAGGCTCAGGCAGCCACCGGATTCATGATTGATCCAGTGAAAGATCAACTTCTAACGGTTGATGAAGCTGTACGAAAGGGGCTTGTGGGGCCTGAACTTCATGACAAACTTCTGTCTGCTGAGCGAGCAGTTACAGGCTACAAAGATCCTTACAGTGGAAAAGTAATTTCTCTCTTCCAAGCAATGAAAAAAGACCTGGTTCCAGAGGACTATGCCTTGAGGCTCCTGGAGGCCCAGAATGCCACCGGAGGTTTAATGGATCCTGAATACAACTTCCACCTTCCCACAGATGTTGCTATGCAGCGTGGATACATCAATAATGAGACGATGGACAGGATATCTGAACCGACTTGTGATGTGCGAGGTTTCACTGATCCAACCACAGATGAGAAACAGTCCTATGCTCAACTGCTGAAAAGGAGCAGAGTTGATAAACAAACAGGTCTGCGACTGCTGTCACTTGCAGATAGAAACCTTCTCTTTAAGGGTCTCAGAAAACAAATCACTTTGGAAGAGCTGCTTCGTTCGCAGATTATCGACCAAAAAACATACAATGACCTCACTGAAGGTGTCATCACAGTGGAGGAGGTCAGCAGGGAGCTCAAGAAATATCTGGAAGGTACCAGCTGTATTGCTGGAGTGTATGTAGAATCCAGCAAAGATCGACTCTCTATTTATCAAGCGATGAAGAAGAACATGATTAGACCAGGTACTGCCTTTGAGCTTCTCGAAGCTCAAGCTGCCACAGGATACGTGATAGATCCTATTAAAAACCTGAAACTTAATGTTGCCGAAGCTGTTAAAATGAATGTTGTTGGCCCAGAGTTCAAAGACAAACTCCTGTCAGCTGAACGAGCTGTAACCGGCTACAAGGATCCTTATTCTGGAAAGGTCATCTCTCTCTTCCAGGCCATGAAAAAGGGTCTCATCCTGAAAGACCATGGCATCCGTTTGCTGGAGGCTCAGATTGCCACTGGTGGAATTATCGACCCTCAGGAGAGCCACCGTCTGCCAGTTGAAGCAGCATATGAGCGTGGCCTCTTTGACGAGGAAATGAATGAGATCCTCACTGACCCATCTGATGACACAAAGGGCTTCTTTGACCCCAACACTGAGGAAAACCTGACCTACCTTCAGCTCATGGAGAGATGTATGATTGATCCAGAAACTGGTTTCGCCCTTCTGCTACTGAAAGAGAAGAAGCGTGAAAGGAAGACGTCTTCCAAGTCATCCGTTCGCAAGCGTAGAGTCGTCATTGTGGATCCTGAAACAGGAAAAGAGATGTCTGTGTACGAGGCATATCAGAAAGGCCTCATCGACCACCAGACGTATATAGAGCTGGCAGAGCAGGAGTGTGAATGGGAAGAAATTACTATCACCTCATCTGATGGAGTGGTCAAGTCCATGATCATTGACAGAAGGTCTGGGCGGCAGTATGATATTGATGACGCAATATCAAAAGGCCTAATTGACAAGTCGGCTCTTGATCAATACAGAGGAGGAACCTTGTCCATCACAGAGTTTGCAGACATGCTGTCTGGTAACATGAGTGGCGTCAGATCACGGTCTTCCTCCTTCGGCTCCTCTTCCTCTTACAATATGAGCCCAATACCGAGCATAAAAACACCAGCTACCACATGGAATGATCCAACGGAGGAAACCGGCCCTGTAGCTGGAATTTTAGACACAGATACACTGGAGAAAGTGTCTGTCACAGAGGCCATTCACAGGAACCTTGTGGACAATATCACAGGTCAAAGGTTACTGGAAGCACAGGCTTGCACAGGAGGCATCATCGACCCAAATACGGGGGAGAAATTCTCTATCACAGATGCAATGAACAAGGGTCTGGTGGATAAAATCATGGTTGACCGTATCAGTCTTTCCCAGAAAGCTTACAATGGATTTGAGGATCCCAGAACCAAAACCAAAATGTCAGCAGCCCAAGCCCTGAAGAAAGGGTGGCTGTACTACGAAGCTGGACAGAGATTCCTTGAGGTTCAGTACCTCACTGGCGGATTAATTGAACCAGATGCTACCAGCAGAGTCTCCATAGACGAAGCTGTGAAAAAAGGCACCTTAGACGCACGCACTGCTCAGAAGTTACGAGATGTTAGTGCTTATTCCAAATACCTCACATGCCCCAAAACCAAGCTTAAAATATCTTACAAGGATGCAATGGAGAGAAGCATGATAGAGGAGGGAACTGGTCTACGGCTACTTGAAGCTTCATCTCAATCCAGCAAAGGCCTCTACAGTCCCTATAGCATAAGTGGATCCGGCTCTGCCACTGGTTCAAGGTCTGGCTCAAGGACTGGTTCCAGGTCAGGCTCCAGAAGAGGCAGTTTTGACGCCACGGGATCAAGTTTCACAACTACCTTCTCCTCATCCTCCTACAGTTCACCAAGCTACACTCGTCGATATTGATGAGTCGTGGAATGATTTCAAGGGAAGGATACACTTTAAAAAAAACCCACAGAGGTCACCGGATGCCTAACCCTCAGCGGAATAAAGACTACTTTTATTCTGCTCTGCATATGGTCATTATTAAAGTTTCAATGTTTAATTTTATACAAGTTGAATTATTTTGGTAACTGTATATTTCTTATTTGCTTTTAGTCTATGCTTTCATATCAGACTTTGGGATCCCTGTACTGTAAGCAGATTACACACAGGGCGCTTTAGCATTTATAATATGTACCAGAAAAAGGTACATGATATTTTTAAGTTGCGAGCATTAACGAGCATTGTTTGTTCCATAAACAAGACTGACTTTTAATGTTATTGATCACTTCCTTAACCACAAGTCTTCCGACTATTAAACCTAAAGTGGAACCAAAATTGGGTGTACACAAATTTTTTTCTGTACATGTATATTTTTATGAATATTGATCATTTTCAGTAATGCCAGATAAAAGCCACTCTGCAGAGCAGAATTAAGAGTCTCTTTAAAATGAATAATACCTGCTTTAAAAAAAAAAAAAAAAGCCAAGCTTGAAGATCTTTTTCTCTCCTGGGATACAATGGTGCATATTCTCTGCCAGTATATGAATTCCACTCCATTCCCAATTATTTTACACAAGATCTGGAGCAACAGCGACAAGTGTGCATTGTGATAAACTGTAAAACTGAAGCTTGGACATAAAGGAAACTGAATGGATTATACTTAATACGATGAATGGACCCATCTTGACAGTACTGGACGTTACACACTCAACCCGAAGACCAACTCAAAACAAGTCGACGCTTCACCAGACTCTTGAAAAGGTAAGACGTATATATATTTTTGTGATCAATATATTAATAACAATGACAATCAAACTTTTATTTGTATAGCACCTTCCATACAACAGTTGTAACCCAAAGTTATAAATGGATGTATGTCATTTTATAAAAGTGAAAGTCTCACTATGTGTTTGTTTTTTTTTTCCTCTTTTCAGATGTCACCTTCAGTTTCTCCAGGTTTTTTCTGCTCAGATGTCTTCCTGAACCCTTGGCATTTATTTTATTCTCCTTTTAAAGTAGATGTTTTATGCAAAGTCAGAGAAACACACAATATTTCGGTTTAATTTTTGGGTTTTTTTTTTCTTTGTCTCGATGGACCATTTTGAAACTTGCATTTTATCCTGAAATCCTACAAAGACCTAAAATGTGCTTTTGTAAGTGCCTGCAAGATACTGTAAAACACTTTAAAAACAAAGTCAATATTACCAGATGGTACAGTAATTGTACTGTAAATAGACTGACGCATGAAAGAAAGAACAATGCTATCCACCCTGGTGAATAGCATCATTACTGTGTTATCAGGTTGTCAAGCCTTTTTACTGTCCAGGTAGTTCACAGTGTAACTTAAGTTTCATTATCAAATCTGGTAGTTTTCACAGGGCTAACCCCAGTGTTTTGAATGTTTAATAGCTTACATTTACTGAATTGTCTTTTTCCCATTTTAGTGGGAATACTCACGGACAAGTATCGTACTGTATGTCGACGACTATATAGAGCACTATTGCTGAAAGCCATTAATTAACATTTCTTTTGAGAAAGATCTTTGAGCTTCGCCACCAGTATTTGTATTTCACACCATATAACCCGTTCCTGATTTTAATTCTCCTTTGTAAAGCGACACGTTCAATCTATATCCTTTTATTTTCGTACTCTATTTCTGCTATGCATGATTTACTAACACTTAAAGGTTGCGAAACTGAAATAGTTGTATCCATTAAAGCCTTTTTTTTTGTTTGTTTGTTGTTACGTTTCGAAAGGTTTGAAGGATGTATTTTAATGAGGGTTATCAAGCCTTGTTTAAAATGGTGTATTTATAATAAAGGGTGACGAGGAATTTACTGTTAACACCTTATGCTATGTAAATAAAAATGGAAATGAAATACTGGCAGTCTGTTGACTTTGATTCAATTATTACAGAAGACGTACGGAATGAAGTCCTTGGATACCTGGAAGGCAGACCACCCTGTGTTGTGGAGTTTGGTGATGGGATCATTTATATATTTTACTAAAATTTTAAATGCTATGTCAAGGGGTCTTCAACTGAAATAACGAGGTCTGCTGATTCGGCCCTCAAGTCCTCGAAACAAGTACAAAAACAGAGAAAGTACAGAGAAATATTTACTGGACAACAGAAAAATGTTTTGTAGTGTTTAAGCAACGTGGAAAACACAAAAGACAAGTCATTTGGGAGAGCGTTAGACTGAAGATCCAAAGGTCTGGGCAGGGAGGCCATGGCTTGAGTGGTAGAGCAGGTTGTCTGGTAACCGAAGGGTTGGTGGTTCGATTCCCTGATCATGTTCTGTTGTGTCCCAGGGCAAGACAATTCACCTGAATACATGAATACACTGGGCCTGAGTACACATTGAGTAAATGCTTAAATGTATCAGTGATTTAAATTATTCTTGAACGTACAGCATCAGTGTTTAGAGCAGGAGGTCCGGGTTCAGATGGAGATGGGAATGCGTCGTAGGTGGTTGGAGATGGAGAATCTTGACGGGAGCAGGAGTGAGTGGCCTCCTAGAATTCAAGATTCAAAGCCTTTATTGTCATTATATAACAGTGTATATAACGAAATTAGAATTGCTACTCCTGGAGGTGCTTAGTGCAGGAAAGATACAATAAAAAAAAAAAAAAATAGAACAAAAAAAACATGTCCCTCCACATAGCTGCCTAGTATATTGCACATTTACTTTCAAGTAGTTAAAGTGGTTATAGCACATTCCCTTGTGATTGCACATGTTACAGTGAATAAAAATACTGTAGAGCTTATGTTCTAGTGGTGTTGTGAGTTTAGT
>JAPTHA010000003.1:19944913-19956789 GCA_029814585.1 Gymnapogon annona
TATTGATCTTTGTTGTTGCACTCAATCTGTTCTTTTCTTTATTTATATTTATATATTTATATTATTAGGAATTGCTCGTATTTTTCATCATATTTGCGGAATCTCTGGTGTGTGTTTTGTCTTGTGTGTGCTGCTGTAACCTGAAATTTCCCCGTGTGGGACAAATAAAGGTGTATCTAATCTAATCTAATCTAATCAAGTCTAAGGATAAACACACAGATGTGAAAAAACAAGAGAATTATAGTTTTTATCCTTGCATTGTGATTATTTCCATCTGTCAACGTTTGAAAAGGCATTTTCCATCCAAATGAGTAAAACAACTTTACAACTGAAACTGTATTGCAGAGAATTGCAGATACAGGGTCTATAAAACTGAAACAGTGATGGAGATGAGTTGATTTCCGTTCATTTGATAGATAATCCATGGATTTTTGGTGTACATGTGTTCACATTTCTAAGTTTGTTTACATCAACAGATGTCCATTTGGTACTTTTAACATCACAAAAAAAATTCTGATCCTCCTGCAATCTTAACCCTGTACTAAACTCAAAATAACAAAAATAAAAGTAACCATAAAAACATTTAATGACTATATTATACTTTATATGTGCACACTAGCTGTAAAACAACATAAAAAGTTCATTCCAAGTCAACAGATTCTTCCTTTGAGTTCACATCACCTACACCTTTACTATCCTGTATTCATATTAAGTGAAATTAATGTGTCATATGGTCTCAGTAGTACCATTTGTATTGATATCTGAAATACTCCATCTACCTTCAGTTTAGGGCACGCTGTCTGCAGACCCTGGATGTACACTGGAAGTTCACAGTCTTTACTGTCTAGCTTTTTATTGACCTCCAAGAACTCCAAGTCAGGACAGCATCCCCTCTGAAAAACAAGTAAAATATAATGTGTTATTGCCTATAATGTGCTTATGTTTATTTTTAATACTCATATTAAGAAAGTATGGAGAGAAATAGCGTCTTACAGTGATCGCAGCCAGAAGTCTGTCAGTCTTCAGTCCACGGGTGAACAGAAGTTGTCTGAGTTGCGTTCCGTGTGTTTCAAGGAAGGTCACAAGTCCCTCAACCTGGAACTACATCAAAGTATGTTCTCATGTTCAGTATACACATCTGCACAAACCCCACTCACTAAATACTTCCCCTTTTTACAGTGAAATTACATTCTTCAGCCCTAAGATTTATTAGTGTAACACTCACTGTAAGTCATAACCCATTACCCTCCTTCTATTTGTGAAACACACAGGATCTTATTCATTAATAAACCACACTGGACTTTCACAATGTGTATAGATGCTGTATACATTTTTTATAGTATTTTATATGGCGAATCACATATTGTCACATACAGTACAACTGGAATTTCCCTGAGTGGGACAAATAAAGGGTTATCTAATCTAATCATTCTATTATTATATTGTTACATATTGTTCTTTGCAAATATTGCTAATACTCAATTTTTATATCTTTTCTGACTTCATCCTGTCATGGAGCACTTACAAGAAAACATTTTCCCCCGGGATTAATAAAGTATTCTGATTCTGCTCACCACCCTATATTAAATTTAAAAAGCTTTATTTGGAGAGCAACTTCAGCTCCTGTCCGATCAGTGCATAGCAGATACTAGTATGGATATGTCTCTATTGGTTGAATATGACGTTGATTTATGTAGTAACTGTTGACTGTTGTGGACTCTTACGTAACCTACCTCTGAATATTGGAGGTTGATGCTCTGCAGGGATTGGCTGTGCATACCCAGGCTCCTGAAAACATGGTCTGTCACACCAGTGCAGTATGAGAGTGTGAGGGAGCGGAGGTGAGGGCACAACCGCGATACAACCTACACCAAATCACAACATAAAAATTTTAAAAAGCACACGGTGAACACAAATGAATACGCTGACTGACAAAAGACATCGTCCGTAAAGCTATTAAATGTAATAATAATAATCATGTTATGAACACTGACATATTATATGAATTCACGATTGATAGTTTACATTGGTTGTTTGTTAAACCTATCAATTACTATTTAAAGGACCAGGCTCTTCTCTTGTAATGAAACAAGGTTAAGGAAAAAGACAATCACAAAAGAAACCTGCATAGGTAACAACAGTGTTATTTTATCTCTATTAACAAGAGAATGTGTTTCAGTAAAACAATAAAACCTCCAGAATAGTTGACATAGGTAAAATATTAGAGAAAGGAACATGCTAGAAGTAAAACATAATGATACAAAAACTCGAAATTGTTGAAAAAATAAAACGAAGCCAGGCTGATTTTTTTCTGCATACTATTCCAAGTTGAAGAAGCCCGAGGTATGAAAGTGGATGTTCTGAGATCAGCTGCTCTGATGTATATCTATATCTATATTGGAAGACAGTAACAGGGTGATGATTGGGTCGATAAGAGGTGACAAAAGGGTTTTGAACATTTTTAAAGTGTAGCCATGACATGATCTCAAAAAGTACAAAATGCATTTTTGATTGCAGAAATCCTCACAGAAGAAACCCCGACTTACCTCAACTGCATAGCTGACATTCTTTATCCAGTGACACAGTGAAAATTCTCGCAGCTGGGAGAACCTTAAAAACATACAGTTTTTTTATTGAATTTTCGAGTCAATCCAGGATTCAACCACTAACCTAGTTGAAAACAAACGTGAAGCTACATAAAGTACACGGCTAAATAATTTCAGAAAAGCAAAATTACTGACCTGTGCTGAGCCAGCCAGTCTATAGTGTCCTTTATCTTTTTCTCGGTTTTAGGCAGCTGGTTCCTCCTCGGCTCAATCCAGCAGTAACTGATAGTTACTCGACGCCAGAGGACTGGACTGGAGGCAGCAGTGTTCCACAAACGACACACGCTTCCCACTCTACAACAGAATCATACAATACGAAATAGAGCAGATGAAGAAGGGCGGGCGGCTGATTCACGCAAAACGACAATGCAAACCATTGGGGGGGCTGGACAAGTTGTCAATTCATCATCATTCACACACATTCATAAAAGGCAAGGTGAAGGGTCTTGTCCAAGGACACAACGGCGCATGATCAGGACAGAGTGGGAATCAAACCGCCAACCCTTTGGTTACCAGACGACCTGCTCTACCATCTGAGCCATGGCCGCCCCCAACCAATTATGACTCATTTCTACCCAAAATAACTGTAGTAGGAGCACAAAATTAACAAAAACAACAACATTGTGTAATACAAGAAACATATTACCTGCAAAGAAATGGCACAGCACCATCTTGGACAACGACCATCTGAAAAATATTGATGAGTACCTCTTCAGGGAGACTGTCACCCCATCTGTTATCTTTTGCTTCCTGCGGCACAAAGGCCAGTTCCTTTTTCTCCTTTACCACTGGATTATTCACCAGTTTAGGTTTCTTTTTTTTAACCGGAACAGCTTTCTTTTTGTTTTTCGTCAACTTTTTCTTCTTGCTTCCCTTCCTCTTACTGGTCCAGTTTGAGTTGTTGTACTGAGAAGTGCTGGATATGACAAGAAGCATATCCTCTCCTTCGTGTACTGTGTATCCGAGCTGAGCAGTTCTGCTAACTCTCTTTTTAGGCTTCTTCGCTTTTTTCTTTTGAGGCACATCTGATTTCCTCTTTAATGATGGTTTCTTTGATGCTGGTCCATTTGTTTCCTGCTCTGGTGTTTTTGATGTGCCGGGTGCGGCCACTTCTTTACCTTCCTGAGATTCTGCATCGAAGGAGTCCATCGCTGCTGACTTGTCACAGACCTCATTCAAAGGAAAATCAGGAAAACAAATAGCATAGTGCAATCTGAAAATAGAAATCATAAAATAAGATTAACCTAGAATTGTGCCCCCTTTTCACCCAATAAATTGGAAAATGCAATCGAAACAAGTGATCTTCAAAATCTTGCATGTGCAGATGAAGGTATTCTCAGGGATATCTACAGTATGCTGATGTGGTTTCCACCTTAGAGAAATACATTTGGCTTCTTAAAAAACATTTGACTACAAAGTCAGAAAAATGGAAATACCCGATTATGTTTAGATCAACCTTTGACCTAAAGAAATAAGTAAAGAATGTACTGATTGATGATGGTTATAAAGTAAACAATGCATCCAAATGAATTGCGTTTATAAAAAAACAAAACAAAAACGTGTGCTCTCATTCATAGCAAAGTGGTATAGGTTGTTTTTTTTTCTATTTTGGAGCACTTTTCATACAAGGATGAGATAAATACACAACGACACATCATGCACCAACACTTTCTATCCTTAAATATGTTGAATTTGCAAAAAGACCCTTCCTTATTCAGCTGCATATTAACGTTTTGATTATGCACATTAGTTAACAAGTGGACATTTGTCTCATTCATCAATACGTCCCTGTACAGCATAATATTACAGAACTTTGTTTATAAAGGTTCTACGCTGTAAATAATAACTCTCGTTATATTTTAAATCGGTCTCTCGTATTTTTCTTGGTAGTTTATCCGAAGATCTTTCGCTTTCCAACAAAACAAGAACGATAAACCTGGGGAAAATGATGACTTAGAAAGACTTCCAGTTCAACATAAAATAACTACCAAAACGAATGCCCGGGGAAATTACAACTTAATCAGACGTTTCGTAGCATTATTTTGCAATGTTGTACATTACCTGACAGAGAACTGGGAAGAATCAGCTCACAATATAATCCCACAATGCATTTCGCCTGCCCACTACGATTGGTGGGAAAACCTGGCAACAGCCCGCCTCCGATAAACACACCAATCACAATCCAGCTCACGGTTCGGGGCCCACGAGTGAGTTGTTGTGGGATGAGGACGCGGTGTTTCACCAGATTGTGGTTGCAGGGTAAGAAAGTTTAATAACCACGTTACACAGTAGAAGTCATTCAGATTAAACACAGCATGCAATACCGCTGTTTAGTCCTGCCGTTTTAATGTAGTCGTGTGGCTAAGCGTTTTTTCTGCGTTTGAATTCGGTGCTAACATTAGCAACCTAGCCACAAGGCTGGTGTTAGCATGGAGTTTCATTGTAGCAATAATGTAGATTTTCGTAACAATGGGAGTATTTCTCTGTTGTTTCTGATCTCAATTTATCTGTAAGATATATATTAGGCTGTGGTCATACGAGAAATGTAAATGTGAGGGGTTACAAAGACAATAAAAGCATATTCTAACGCTGTGTTGTTAAGAGTGGGCATTAACTGCAAACTTGCACGTCCAGCTCCTGCAAAGTAGCACAGCAAACAATGCAATTTTCCTGTGCAAATTATAATTTTTCAAATTTTGGTTGTTGTATTGAATGTTGTTGCCTGTATGTATTGTCAGAGGTCCGTTATTAGAATTTCCTATTTACTCTGTAGTGAGAGTTTTACACTACATTTTCTGTAAATATCAATTACCAGAACCACCCTGATGTTTTTACAATATGCATCAATTGTAAATGCCATATGTAGAAAGTGTCTGCTGAAACATCTGTACATTGGTACCAATGGCTGGCGTATTTTCCAGTACAATGGCCAGGTAGTCGCTGTAAATGAGAATCGGTTCTCAGTGGTTTTACCTGGAAAAGGTTGCATAAATAAAATAAATAATAACCAAATTCTAAGTATGAGACTGATAGTGTTTGCCATCTAACATCCTTTTCTTTACTAGATCACACTGTGTACAAGAGACAGCAGTGCAACACATTCCTTGGAGTTAACCTTAACTGTTCTTCTGTTTTAAACAGGTCATAATGGAAGAGGGTGAGAATTTTTCTCTCAGTGGAAAAGTGGCTGTAACCGAGGCTAATTTGAGTAAGTTTGAAAACGTTTAGACAAACTTGATTGACGTCTAGTCAGTCACTGAAAGAGTCGAGTCTTGTAATATGTGCTGTTTGTTTACAAAATGTTCAAAATAAAATCAGACATCTTTAGCACAGGAACTGATTTTTCCCCTGTTTTTCAATCAGTGATGCTGACCTGAGAGTTAGAGGCTACTAATATACGGGGTGGTACTCCACTGTTAAAAAAAAGAGAGAGAGAACACTGTTCTGATAGAAGCTGTTCTCCTGATGAATTCATAACAAAAGGAAACTTTTAACTTTTCCATTTTAAGGGAATTGTCTTCAAATGTAAAATTCACAAAATGACCTTTCTTCCATCTTGTCTGTTTTTCAGGAGATGAATACTTCTGGAAACTTGTTGCTGATTTCCTCGGTCCTCAAACGGGCGAGGGACTAGAGCTCCATACAGCACCATGCAAGAACAGAGTTTTGATTCAAGTGGGACTCATGAGAGAGGACAATAACTTTCCGTGGATTGGCATTGTAGAATGGCTTCAGAAAATTTTCCCCAGTCATCAGTCAGCCGACTTTCGTCGTTTGATTGAAAGAGGCATTGCAACAACATTGAGTCTAGGAAGCGAAGCGAGGCTGATGTTTCTGGAATCGAATGTGAACTTTAATTTTGTGGGTCCGATATGTGATAGCATAGGAGTGGAACGAACACATCTATTGGAAATGATGGATTTTTCAGAGAGGGCACAGTCAATAGAGGTCACAAATGGATTGATTGTGGAGTTGAGCAACTTCATCGCTAGGGAGAAAATTGCCCCAGTTATTTTAGTTCACTGGCTTAGAAACTTTAACCCTGACTATTGTAAGAAAGGGGATGTTCAAAAGGCATATAAAGTCCTTAAAGGAAAGATCAAAAGATTGAAAATGTGTTTCCGAAATTCGGAAACCAGAAGCCAGAGGAGGAATGTAGCGATGGAAAACCTACTTCAGACCCCGTTTGAACTGGTGCCAAAGAAATGCGACACATCTAGAAGTTTGACCAAGAAACGGACGAGAAGAGATGATGGCAGTAGTTACGAAAAAGTCAAAATCAAAGAGGAATTTGAGAGCTTTGAAATCATGCAAGGTGAAGGGTCTGATAAAAATTCCGTAGTTGTTAAGAGAATAATACTGAAAGAGACTGTGCCTAAATATCACGAAAGCGATGAGGATATGGACGAGTCCAATGAAGAAGAATCGTTAAAAGACAAAGATGAAGTTTTGACCCTGCTGGACATTGCAATGCTGTCTGTCCAAAAGCTGTCCAGTGTGTATGGTGGGAAGTCGGCAGAATGCAAGCGAGTATCCTCAGAACTCCTCAAAAATCAGTACATTATGACAAGTAAGGAGCATCCATCAATGATCGACTTCGAGAGAAATATCATTTCAATTTCTGATTCCATTTCTCTGGCCTCTCCTGTGACGTTTTTAAATTGCAACGCTCACTTCCTGGTGGACTTGCACGACTCCATTGAACAGCAGATTATGTGCTTTGAAAACGAGATCATTGAGTCAAAAGGAGAGAACCTGGGCCGGGATAAGATACCAAAATTTAGCAAGTTTGTGAATTTCGCAGAGAGTGCGACTTCACGCTACATTCACATGGCAACCGACATCTTAAGCCCTCGTACCACTGATAAGAAGAACTACAGGAAACACTGGGTGGCTTTTTGTGAGGAGAAGAAAAATCCCTCTCGCTTGGCAGTGAATTCGTCAAATCGGTTCAACAGCTACTTTGAAGCGGCGGCGGGTCTTATTCATCATCACAAAGAGATCTCTCTTTTCTTCTCCGATTTGCTCTCCCTTAACAGTGACACATGTCCAAACATTGTCCTAGAGAGTGTAGCCGCTGATGCGAATGACTCTATGGTTCAAAGCTTTGTGTGTGTTCTCGCCATCGTCCACTGCAAAATCCTGGGCCCTTACTGGCAGCTACTGAAAAGTGGAAGCGAGTATTCACATTACGGCCAGTACCTTCTCCATTTTTACCAAAAGTTCCTGGATTGGTCCAAAAATCCTGCGACGCTCCTGGAACCTGAAGAGAGCATGGATGTTTTTCAGCAGTTTCCCCTGCAGGAGAAATACTATTTGGGGGTTTTCAATTACTGCGGCGAGTGGCACACAAACAGAGACCTAATTAGAGCTTGTTTGAAGAGAGTGATAAAGGTGATAGCCTCCGTCACCGATGAGCACCTGAAGGATTTCCTGCCGGGAGGAAGATTTTCCCAAGTCCCCTCCCCAGGTTTGAGCTTACATCTGGAAAGATTCACATTCTCGGTCCTGATGGCAGAATATCCCTTCAGCCATACATATTGCGACAAGAAGAAAGGATCTGCCAAGACCCCCAAGCAGCCGGAAAAGAAGGTTTTGTTATCGGAGAGCTCTCAGGGAGACAAGGGCCAGTCCGGTTCATCTGCCGACAGTTCAGAGGAAGTCCCCAGTCAGCAGGTCAAAAAGTACACACAAATAAAAAAGGACAAGATAAACAAGGCAATTAAGAAACAAGGCATGGAAGAGGTTGAGCTCAACATGGACAGGGATTACATAATCGCCACGGTGCACACGAATGGCGGGCCGTGCAGGACCCAGCAGGACGTCGACAAACTGATGTTGCGTTTTGATGGGAAATCCAGAATTGAGAAACGGGAAGGAATACGTTGTGAGATACTCTATCAAAAGATGGTCCTCCAAAACAGAGACGCAAATCTAAACTGCTTTTTCCGTAATACCACGGAGATGATGTTAAAGCTGAAGTTGTCTCTCCCGCGAGTTAAGCCCGGGTATTCCATCGTCTTAGCCCCGAGAAAGACTAAACCCAAACGTGTGGTTACACAGTCTGTGGAAGCTGTAGCACAGAGCAGTAGCACAGAGCAGCCTTGATTTCAGTGTATTATGAAGATGATCATGAGTGTGAATAACGGATTCAGACGAGAAGGGAAACTTATCATGTGACTTCCTCATATGATTACGACGTAAGCAGAAATGCACAGTGACCCCAATCTCACTACACATGTAACATTGTGTGTGTAAGACTTGGCTTTGGATTGTGCTGTAAATACTATATTTTATGCAACTATTTTAAAAGGTGGATATATTATCTACCATCTATATTTTTTTTTGTGCTTTTGTATCATGAAACTATAGTTTGTTTTACGCACACGTACCCGTTTTGATCGTATGGACAGACCTCAAATAAAGTGGATTAAAGGAATCAATGGTGAACTGCGTGACTAATTTCATCCTCGCAAATTTGCTCACATTTTCTGGAACATAACCTTTAAGTTGAACTAATAAACTTGTTGGCGTTAATAAATGATACGAGTTCAAATGAAAAAGATGTTCAAATGTAATGGAAATCTGAACAGCAATGTCCGAAATAAGTCATTTTTATATATTCTCGTGCAATAATGGTACAGATTGTGTACATGAATAATTTCATGTCTATACATTGCCTCTAGTACAGTTCACCCTTCGTCCCAAAATTTAAATAACACAACTATAATACAAACTAATTTCAAAATAAGATATTATATTGTATGTCTCTAATAAGCCTTTAAATCTGCTAACAGTGAGTAAAACTTCACAGCACTACCAAATAAAATAGAAAAAAATATATCTGCATTTCTTTGGGGGAAAATAGTCCCGAGATTGTTTTTATAGGTCGACTAATAAGCCTGTAGTTTTGTGATCTGGAAGGTATGTATTGCATCACAGCCGTGTCATTGAGTTTATGTGCTTCCAGAAGACGTTACTGAGGGGCTAAAAAGAACCATACAAATAAATAAGCATGGGGTCAGTGGGGCAAGTCTGTATTTACGTGAAAATAACTTACATAAGGGGAAAATATTTTGTCTTTGTTTATAACACTGTAAAAACTATCTGGGTGCACTTTGTCCTATCACAGTAACTTATCTTGCTCTGGGCCTAAATGATAGTCACTGTCAAAGCCAAAAATAAAATAGAATTGAACAGATTATAACTTAGCCATTGTCTATTACAATAAAAAGCAATTTAGTAGCTTCTTCCTGATAAATAACGTTTTCTGATAATGGGGATTGCAGTCTTATTTGACATGTGAATGCACTGTAGTTGAAATAATAATGAAATTGATTACGTCATATCAAACCATAACAAATGTACCTTTAACAAACACCGGTTTAAAATGATCTATCAATTATGTACAAACTAGAACACTAAGGTCATCCACCGCAGGGTTACCAGCCACTCCCAGAAATATTACAAAGAAAATTGGCGACGCAGCCTTTGCCAACTATGCACCAAAACTATGGAATTCGATTCCCAAGGACATCAGCTCACTGAATATGTTTAAAATCAAATTAAAATCATTTCAGTTTTCATAGGCGTTTGAAGGGAAATGATTAAAAAAATGGTGGGACAAACACTAAACAAGAACGCACACTGTCTTTATGCCGTTTTATTGAAACCATCATTTCATTTATGTATGTACCCGTTATTGCATCTCGTTCACCTATTTTATGCACTTTTGTTTAAATCTCATTTTGTTTCTTATATAATTGTACTCTCTCCCCTGTTTATGCAATTCTGTTGAAATTTTATTTTATTTCTTGTACTCTTATAATTAGTGTGCAATCCTATTATGTAATCTACATTTTTAACTGACATGAAGCACTTTGGGCTACAGTTCTTGTATGAAAGGTGCCATACAAATAAAGTTTATTATTATTTATAATAATAATGTTATTAATCAGTGTTAGAGTGGTGCCTTCATGGACAATTGATCATTTTGAAAACCCCTAAATTACTGTGGATGCTAAAGGAAACAAAGTCAATCGCTGTCATATAGAAATTGTTTTCATGCTTATTTTTTCTATTTATTACTAGTCAACTAATCAACTGATGAAACGTGTAAAAGTAAGTAGACGTGTTCCATGAGTTTGAAAAACCAAACAAAACACGAAAACGTAACCGTTTCACAACTTTACGCTGGTACATTTACGAGGTACCTTGAACGCATCTAAAAGGGGCGTCAACCTTGCGTAAGCGGCCGATCCACCATTCTTCAGGTTCCGCGGCGTGTGGAGGGAACATCTCACCCACACGACACTCACCACCATCAACACCGGCACGTCGGTCCTTCTGGTCGGAGCTGGGTCGGGGGTTTGCGTCACTATGTCCGGTAGCTGGTGGAGCGGTTCGGCGGTGACCCACGGGCTGATGGCTCTGTTCGCCATGGGCTCCTGGATCTCCGTCAACAGCCTGTGGGTCGAGCTCCCGGTGGTTGTCAATGTCCTGCCCGAAGGTCAGTGCACCATCAGAATATGTCCCGATCTGGCGTTTAATTGGCCCGAAAGATTCACATATTTACTGGAAATAGTCACATATTTTCTGTCAAGAAGCTTTTATGATATAAAAGAGTACTCATTATCTTTATTGGTGCAGGTTAGCTAGTTATGTTAGCTCACGTGCAAAAACACAGAGCAGAGTACAACATATTGCAAATAAAGGCAATAAATACATTTACAGCCACGAAACCTCATACATCCACAACAATACACACAATAATATAGATTTAAAAAAATATTTCCTTATAAATGCTTTATATTATAACCCTCAGCAAGGTGCAATACTGTTGTAATACTCCATACATTACCATGTTTCAAATATCTACAGTATAAAAAATGTGAGCTCAGTGTTTCTATTAATATTTTGCATGTATATAACATTTGTATTTTTTAGATTTCTTACTTTAATCCTAATTCTTTTATCTGTATGCTGCTGAAACTGATATTATAAAGAATATGACCCTCAGCAAAGCGCACAATCTGAATATGTCCTGATCTGGCGTTTAATTTGGCCCAAAAGATTCACATATTTACTGGAAATAGTCGCATATTTTCTGTCAAGAAGCTTTTATTATATATAAACAAGGAATTATTAGCTTAATTGGTGCAGGTTAGCTAGTTATGTTAGCTCACGTGCAAAAACACAGAGCAGAGTACAACATATTGCAAATAAAGGCAATAAATGCATTTACGACCACGAAACCTCATACATCCACAC
>JAPTHA010000003.1:20082043-20099544 GCA_029814585.1 Gymnapogon annona
CTTCCAAACGCGCTCACTGGAGCCTATCCCAGCTACTCAAGGGCTAAGGCGGGGGGGTGGGGGGGGGCTGGACAAGTCACCAGTTCATCGCAGGGTCATCAGTCACACACATTCATACAGGGAAGGGCAAGGTGGGTCAAGTGTCTTGCCCAAGGACACAATGGCACATGATCAGGAGAGAGCGGGAATCGAACTGCCAACCCTTTGGTGACATTTATTTCTCAAAAATGCAGTATGTGAAACTGAGCATTAAAACTTTCAGTAATATAGGTTTAGAGTAAAAACTAAATGTAGATTTGAAGGGAGATTTCAATCATTAAACTAATCTGTGTTGGTGAAAACAAACTTCATTCTATTACAGATGAATAAAGGTCAACTTGTTTTATTATCCCCAATAGGTAAATTCAGTTGTGCATTTTACTCGTCTTAAAACACACATGGTACTTGGCTGGACTGAGAAATGGGAATAAATAGGTTTTTAAGATATTTCACAATCTATGGAGGTCCTACAAACTTTCAACCCTGCAAATTAATGGTCCCATTGTCCTACATTGTGAAAAGACTACTAATATGCTTTTCAGATCCCCCCCCCCCTCTTCCCCACATCCTTAAGGCATGGCTGATCTCTAAAGTATTCACTAAGAAGTCCTTTTTATTCTCTGCGTGCCTGTTTGGCTGCGTGCTCAGCATCATCTGCTGTGCGTGAATATGTCGCTGTGTGCTGCGTTGTGTTGTGTTGTAGTACCTCTAAAGAGTCTCCAGAGATGACCAGAGCACAGTCATGTTTCCTTCTGAAGGCGTTGAGCTCCAGATGGGCCTCTCCTCTGTTAGAGACCTGCTCGAGAGCCATGCAATGCAATTAGCCACAAGAATATTCCAGCTCTTCTTATATCTCATTAAATAAGTGTGTTTCAATTACAAAGTACTGGGACACAGGGTGTGTGAAACGGCGTACCGGTCTGAACACGTGGATGTCTTGGTTCCTGGAAACCAAATGGGAGCTTTTAGCGATGCATGTGGCCGTCTCCAGCTTGTCTCCCGTCAGCATCCAAATCTATGCAGAGAAAAAAATAAATAAAACAGCTAGCTGAACTTTCAGTATCAAATGTCATCAACATAATTACGATTGAGTCATCCCACATAAACTGACCTTGGACCTCCTGTCGTGGACTTTCTTGACAAAAGTTCATACAAATCCTTCTATTTATTACTTCTCACAGAGTTCAGTTATGAGTTGAAATATGAAATTAAATATTATAAACACCGTATAAAGACCTTGACAGACATTTAATCACTCCTCCTTGCGTCCTTCTGCTTTGAGGCTGCATTTTCAAAGATCTGTGGCAGCATTTCTTCTCTTAAACTAACAACTAAATAACTTCTGGATATAAAAGGACGGTATTCGTTCTGCTCAGAATCAAACTCTGATGGCAACAAGCAAAAATGTATAAAAAATGTGAAGAATTAGTCTAAGATTATATGGTTATTCATTTGATTTCTGCAGCGATTGTTGTAGACTTTATGTACATGACATATTTCAAATCATCCTCAGGGTTTTCTGGATGTTTAGCACAAATTCCAACCGCTCCAGCGGTAAATGAGTGAATGTTGAGGTTTACGTGTCTGTACTCTTGTGTGTGTGTGTTCTGATGGAGAAATTCCCTCCTGGGCTTCCTGTTTTTTCAGGGTTTTGATCACCTTATTGACATGTGTTGGATTTTAATTAGCCCTGTTCCAGGTGTTTATTTTCTTTGCAGACCTTGATTCCGGCGTTCCTCAGCAGCTCCAGCGTGGGCCTAACGTCTGCTTGGAGCTGGTCTTCCACGCCAGTCAGACATAGGAGCTCCATGTCTCTCTCCAGACTCTCCACCACAGCAGACACTTTCAGAGTCCGGTCGTGGATACTCAGCTTGGCCTGGTTGTAACGGTTCTGCACAGAGACAGGGAAGCAGAAGGAAGATAAAATGATAAATACTGTGAGAAAAATGAAATGCAACATGAAAAACAAGAGAGTAACCATATTAAAAATTGTGAATATTGAGGAAAAAGAAGGTGACATTTATCTTTAAGAGGATGGGATATTAAGCTATTAGTAGATAGATGGTGTATTTTGAGGGTATTTTTGACGGAGATTTAACTTCAACCACATGGAGATGATGATCAAAAACAATTAGGTGATAAATACTAAATATTAATATAGCTAAAATAGTCAAATAAAGAATGAAACCAAGTAAATGTGATTTTAAATGTATTTTCATGTAAAGAAGCCATTAGATCCAAGGTGAAATATAGTCTGGTTTTGCTTATATACCATCATTTCATCTCCACTTAAAAAATAAAACAAGATTTACAGTAGAAGAGCAAAGTAAGGGACATATGGATAAAAATCTTGCACAGTGTTTTTTTCCTCGTACCTCAAAGTCCTGATACTGCTCCTCAGACAGACACTTCTTGGCAACAACCAGCGTCCTCAGCCCTTCTCTGGCCATGTTCCCACACTGAGAGGGCGACAACAATATTTATGACGGACTTACCGTTCAGAGCATTTCTCCAAAACTTTATTTCCTGGCTCAACCAGGGTTCATATACATTATAGCCATAAATTGTCTTGACTTTTCCAAGCCGTAGAAGCAAATTTTAATAGCAATACATTTTCAAAAATGTGTGTATCCGTGAAAAGTAAGAGTGAAAACAAACTTACAACTAAAATGAATGACAAGCTATGCGTTACATACAAAATTAGCATTACTTTACATTAAAATATACATTAACATTACTTTACACTTTGAAAGCCTCAAGGGCTGCTCTGTTTGTTTCTGTTTACCTCATCAAAGTACAAGATATAGCTCAAGTCTACTGTGCATTTCTTTGGCAATTATTCCTTTTACAGCTCCTTACCCAATAGATAGATATATATATATCTGTATACATATAGATATATATATGATAAATGTTATAGTATTGTTGGGTAGTCAGTCACTGCTGGTTTAAAAGTTCTGTTTATCCACACTAGGCAGCATTAGCTCTGAGCTACAGATACGTCTGCGCCAGCCATTATCTTTCTGGAACAGGGGCCAAAGTCATGTGGGACGTTCTTAGGTGGTTCTTTGGTGTTGGGAGGGAAGCTGTTGGTTGAAAATTATGACTCCAAAATAAAACGGCACATAAAAACGTCATGTGTCTTTATCAAAACCTGACATTTCCAGGATGCAGTTGGAGCTCAGCGGTTGTTCTTTCAATGCAATGACAAACGGAACAGCAGAGGAAAGGAGAATAACCACCTTGCCTCTTATTAAGGGGACTATTCATCCGTATTCTAATCAAGAAATCAAAACAAAAAAACATAAAAGGAGTGACAACTGAAAGAAAAATCTCCATCATCTCATCCACCTTGAACAAGTACCCTTAATTTGAACTGACGTTTCCCTGCTTTCCAAATAAACTAGATAATAATCAAGTTATTACCAATACACACTGTTGAGTTGAGTTTCCCTAGTGTTTCAGCTGGAGTTTTTGGGTACAGCATTTATATAATTTCTTTACCAATGATAATTACTCAAATATGCTATAATTACCGTAACCATATAAATACTTAGTAAAAGGCAGAAATACACAGTTGTTCTTAACAGGATCACATATACTCAAATATATATACACTCAATTAAGTGGATAGTTGTGAAGTAAATGGCCATCACTTTTCATAAAATATCTATCTGGACACGTTCCAAATTACTTTCAAAGCCCATGATTGTTTCACCATCTGTGTCAAGTTAAAATCATGGGTTAATTAAAACAGTCCAATAATCAAAGTGATACGTTTTCCTCAAGGCGATTATACATCAGATATACAGCAGATCATCCATTCATCCATATTAGAGCAGCTGCAATATAAGTACAGCGTGGACGCTATTGTCAATAGCGGCATATTATTACACACAGACACACACACACAAAAATCAATAGTGAATAACATCGCCCCTGGGAAAATCCAGAGGACACAGTTACAAAAAAAAAAAAAGAAAGCAATAGACGTCAGTTTATTTTTCATACCAAACCCCAATGAGGTGAATCTGTCCTGTTGATTGGTTATTGACAAGTGGACTAACTGTAGCGCTGGCTGATTTGATGGTGCGATATTACAGCCAACTGGACATCATTACCACCATTGTTCAAGAATATGACATACTGTAATTACTTCAAGTTTATCTAGGTCACTAATTAAATCAAAAGCTGCCCCCGGTGGTAAATGACTCAATAATGCCAATATAATTATGAACATATGCACACAAGACCTTTGAACATCAGACTGATATAGACACCGCCTGTTGAATTCCAGATGAATGTCCTGATTAGGAGCGGATATTGAATGGGGAAATGCCCTATACATACATGTATGGTTTATTTGTGCTTCTCCCTATTTGTATTTTTGCCGCAAAAGTAAAACTATACGAGCTTATATTGTATTACCTATGGCACAGCATATGTGGACAAAGGTATATAACTTCTCACAGAACATAGGAGTTGTTGGTCTATGGTTGCCTTGCTTTGTTAGCTTGTATTATTGTGAGATGTTGTTTTATTAGTTTGGATCAAAAACAACAAAATATATAAATCTGATTTCATGTACTTCAGGAAATGCAGCTATGGATAAATACTCACTTTAGGCAGTCTGAGTTAACTCTTAAAGAGAACCCATGATGTAAGGTTCTACAATTAAGTAATTTATAATGAAGAAATGTTACCTCTTCTTCTAACCAGTCGTTATACTGAACAATGCTGGCCATGGCAACGTCGGCACCTTTCATATAGAAAGTGATGTCTCCCGTTGACTCCTCCTGAATGAAAGGACAAAATTTTTTTTTATAAAATTAAACAACTAACAAAAAACATCTCATAAAGCCTGCAACATTGAATTTTATGAGAAAACAATATAGGTAAAATGTATTCGATGCAAAGACTCCTTAACAAAATGGCCACAAGCACTGGAACATCTACACATCGCATTGTTATTCACAAAGTCCACACCCTGACAATGATGCCCATCCTTTTGCTCTCGGAGGTGAACGGGAAGATCTGCAGGATGTAGAAGGAGAGAATCTGTCCTGATGGAGTCTTCAGCTGCAGAGAGGTCAGGTCTCTGTTCACCAGGGTCAGGCCGACGCTCTCTGTCCACCGCACCAGCGCCACCTGAGGATAACAGACCAAACCACAGCATTACACATGAGCACAGGAGCAGAACTTGGAACTAACCATGGGAGTCAGACCTTCGACACTTCTGTCTTTGAAGGTATGATTAAACCTTTGAAGCAGCTCTAATTTCAGAAGTTCTTCACTGGTCCAACTCTGTGGATAAGAACTCCTGATATACATAACAACAACTCCATTATCCACATTATTGCATGACATTTGTCTCACAGGTTTGACTTGAACTGACTTCATTCAACACTGCTGACCTTACAGGGCTTGGTTTGTTTGGATGGCACCTTTTGATATTTTTTATTATGTTCATCTAGATTCTAAGTGAGCTGAAGTGGTGCCAAAAGTTGTGAAAACAATCGTCAGACTTATTAGTGTCCCTCTCTCATCACCGTACGCATGACAGGACATGAGGTGACATTTCAGGTTATGTCATGCTTTTTTGTCATCATCTTTTTTGTCCTCTCTAATGAAGTATATTACTTAAAAAGGGATAAATACAGGCCCTCTAAAAATATATATTAAGTACGAGGAAGGAAACAAAATTTTATTTGTGTCGCTATCTTATTTAAAACCCAATATGTTTCGCCCTCTAGTGGTCCTCAGTGATTAGTGCCTCTTTTCCTAAACAACTGCATTGTCTATTGGTGCATCGCTTCCAGAGGGAGTTGTTCCGCTACATCAAACTGGCACAACAGTTAATTCAGATTATCAACATGTTTTATTGGAGATATAAATATTTACTGCCACTGTGATACTACTGTATATACGTCCCATCATGTTCCATCTGTCCGCTCCTATTCTTTTAACATATAGTCTCAGCCAAACAGTGATGTTAATTAATAAGAAATATAAATGTCCAGACTGAAAACTAAGTGACTGTTGAGCCCATAAGCCACTCACCTCCTCCATCCACAGTTGAAAGACAAGGCATGGGAGAGTTACGGTATCTCCAGGGCTGCTGAGCTCTTCTCATTCACCACCAGATAAGTGTTTTTCTGTTTCTCTTTCCTCTTTTTCTCCTCAGCAGGAACTGCGGCCCCTGAGTGAGCGTTCAGCTGCACACGACTCAATTCTCAATGGGTTCATTTTCAATTTGCTCACTCAAAGGTTGTTATTATACTCTGACCTACAAATTGGAACTTCCTGTTAATACCCCATCATTTCTCCTGCTCCCCCCTTTGAGCTCCGTAAAAAGGGCTGCCTATATTTACTTAACACACATCTGTGTGTCATTATCCTGTGCGGGTGTGTATAGCGCTGCACAGACAGACACACACACACACAAACACTCACACACACACAGAGCCTCTTCTGTGGGTCGTAAACTCAGCTCCTCAGTCTACTTTATCATTTCTGTAGAAACTATTTAAAGCATTGTCAACTTTGATATAAACCGGATGCGAGTCATGTCATAGGACAGTACTATAAAAGACTGCTGCTGGCCTCTGTACAACAATAGCAGACTGGCTTAAAAACCTCATCAATCACTTCAGCCATGCTCACAATGCTCTAGTCATCATGTAAATCACTATAGGACTCCTGTCTTTAAAATTAATAGCAGCTAAAGTATGTCATCATGAAAATGGACCCTTAAGGTTAAATTCTTCTCCATTATTGTCACACTTTAACAGTTTTATCATGGACTATCACCAAGCAAATGTAAATGCATCCTTCTCTAGAAGTACATTGTATAACATATGATTACATTTGCATGCATCAGCTATTTTCCCATGTGTGAACAGTTTCTAACCTGTTGATTACTGATTTATATCCAGAGGAGTCACGACAGCTCACAATTAATTCAATTCAATCTCTACGTCATTGAAATCCGAGTTCATCGACATCAAAAATCAGCTCCCGGCACACCACGCAAATGTCATATAAGCATGTAGCATTAATGCTAAATGTTGAGCCATTACTTCTGTGCAGCTCTAATACTAAGAGAGATGAGTGCCATATATTTACATGAAACATAATGAGATGCCTTAACCATCAAAACACCATTGCACCATTTTCCCACTTTGGCCATTCCTCTGACTGCTGACTGAGCAACCCCCGTTGGCAAATGCAGAGCCTGGAGAAATTTTGACGTTAAATATTTTATTTTCCTTCTTTGTAGAGGATCTACCTTGTACATTGACAGAAGCTGTCAGTTAAATCCAATTGGAAATGATAAAGCACCAACTTTATGGGGCATGGCAGTCATTAAAGACTATAGTCAAATGCTCTTGCCTGATATTACAAGGGTCAAAGGTTACAGGAGGACTCTGTTCACGGCATGGCTGACCAGCAGGTCAGATGACCCCTGTTCTGACCTCAGCAGGCGGCCTACTTCATCACTTTAATGATGGCTCATTACATTAGAGAGGCTGCGTGCAGAGCCAGGGCCAAACAAACTATCGTTAACAGCAATACAGCAGCCAAGATCAGATGCTGCAGTCAATGAAACTGAGGAGACAACAAGAGAGAGAGAGAGAGAGAGAGAGAGAGCGAGAAAGAGGAAGAAGACAGAGAGCGGAGGAAATAAAAGGACAGACAAACAACAAAGAATATGGTAGAAGGGGAAGAGAGAAAGACCCACCAACAATCACAGACCTCCAGCTCTCATCGTCTCTGAGAGAAAATTAAATATTGATCAATCCAAGCAGTGTGAGACAATGGCGAGTGCAGAGATAGAGGCACAGTGACCCGGGATATAAATAAATATATATATCAAACTGGGAGGTAGGAGGACAGACAGGCAATGTGGAAAACTGAGATTTATCTCTCGCTACCATTTTATCTTCATTTTCATTACCAGACTTGGCTGGGGGTCAGAAAGTATGCAAGACTCACATGCAACGGGTGATAAACTCACTCAAACCACAGCCTTGAACTTCCATTTGCTCTAGAACGTCGCGTCTAAAATACAGACCAGCTTTTCCTGATCTAAAATCCTGGCCTTGTCGGTGATCAATTATCTCCAGCGCCTTTATTTATTTCTCTTAATAAATTTTGCAGTACATACAAGGTTACCCATACAAGGATTAGCTGCAGCCTGGCTCATAAATGTTTCAACTCTTGGGTTACATGGAGAAAATGCAGAGAAAAGGAAGCGTTGGTGACGCCTTTGGGGATCATTTCTGCGCCGCATTCCTCCTTCATTTGGAGCCGTAAATCCTCAGAAAGCAAATAGAGACAATGAAATCGCTTCACCTCCGTGATAGGTTCATAACCTCTGAACTTTCACTTCATGAATTGACTATTATGACAAACCAGTGTGTTTAGCATCACCGATAAAGATCAAGGCAGGAAGGACATATTTTACAAAAGTAAGAGTGCGTTTGCTCTCAGCTGCTTTAAAGTTAATGCTGGAGGTTTGGAGGAAGAGCAAAAGAACAAGAGTTTGGTTGAGCACAACTTCATGACAATTTGAATCTCATTTATTGATTCACGAGACTACTCGCACTTATTTGCCTGATCATTTTATTCCCAGCTATTGTTTTGCAGCTTGTGCATCACACTACATATTAGCATCAGACTATTGGAAGTAAAATCGTCCAATAGTCTATTCTTCAGAAAAAATTTTTACATATATTATCCCAAAGCAAATGACTCGGAATCACTTCAACTAGTGCCTGCTGACGTGTATCTTGTGTATACCTCGTCTGGGCTGGACGCCTGGTAGGTGCGGTTGTCGTCACTGAAGTCTTGATCAGCTTCAGCGGTTTCCGTTTCTCCGTTTACACCGGTGTGAGACTCGTAGACGGGGGTGACGTTGTGGCACAGTGCGATGGCCTTTACAGCCTCGTGGGTGCGACTGCTGACACTCTTGCGGACCTTGGGACCTGCTGACTGGGACTTCCTGGAAGGAGTGGCGCCGCTGGTGCTGCCGTTGGATGACTGAGAGGTCCCCTGTCAGTACCATAAACAATGTGAGCCCTGCTGTCCATACATCATCTTTGACTTAATAAAAACATGCCCTTTCACTTCAGTTACTGTATGTTTTATAAATCCAGGAGCTAAATGGCTATTACGGTCCATTAAACACTGAACTGGCTTTCATTTTTTTGTATGCTGCTTCTCTTTACAGCTAAAACCTTATGACTTGTTCACTACCGGATCCCTGCACAGGGTACAAAACTAGATTTAATCTTAACACTGGGAGACAATTTACAATGACATCCCTCTTCAAGCTAAATGACACAGCAGGGGAAGTGGTGTATCACCATCTTTATCCTGTCATATCTGGTTTGAGGGCCTTTTATGTGTTCCGCTGTTTTGACATCAACCATCAATTTAACAGTGTGGCAGGCAGACAGCCCACTGTGCCAGCTGCGTTTGACACGGTCGATGCGCTCTACTGAAGCATTTGATTTTGGCTTATTATAAACCTTCAACCCTGCCAGCAGGGATAGAAGGGCAATGGGGAGTCCTGTAAGGACGCAACATGACAACCTTCATCAAGAACAAATGAGAGATCTATGGAGAGATCAGTAGGTTATTTTGTTAAACAAGTTTAGCATTAAGAGGATGTGACACTGACTGAATGAAAAAGTGACCGGAGCCTTCCTGTTCTTCAGCTACAGAATAAGAGACCTCAACCTGAAACAGGCTTGTAGTAGAGATGGTCCTTGATTTAGAGATCTAGTGTTTGCCAAATACATTTCGTTACTTATTATTTTTGTCTGAAGTCTTGTTTTAATCTGCTCCCACTCGCTCCGTTAGCACCGATTCAACATTCAAATGAAAGGTCCTCTAGTGATTTATTGAACAGAAATTATTCATGGTATTTCTGAACATGGCAGACAAAGTTTACTTATGTTCAAGGTTGTCAAACAGGACTTCAAACTGAATGTCTTGGCATTTGCACCTTATTACAGTTTTCCTTGAACATTAATACAGATGCTGAACTCAGAAAATAACATTTTAGAATCAGAAAGTACTGGAAACATTCTAATTACACTGTTGAATTTATTAAATTAAAGCAGAACAAATGCTCAACATGGGCGTGCACATTATATGACTGGGACCAGGAGTTGAGCTCGTTTGGTATTTTCACTGGCCTGGATTTGCCTCCAGCAATTTTCCAAGACACAGCTTTAAATAACAAGCTGTATTTATTTTAGGAAATATGTTTTTAAACATCTCTACTTGCCTGTTGGCTGTCATTAAATAGATTTAATTAAATCATGAGTATGTTCAATGCCACTTACATATGAAGAACTGAATTTGATAGTATTTAATATATTAGGTACTTAAGTGCACATAATTCTACACAGCACACACTCATACATAGTGTTGCCATGAAACTGAAACGTCTCAAATGTGAAGGTTTGCTTTTTTTCAGTCCTGTTAGTTTTTGTTTTTGCAAATATAAAGAACAGTACATAAACACTAGTAAACCATCTGCGCTTGTTAATTCTTTCAGAGGTACTCTGTGCAATATGACCAAATTCTAACTGTACACTTGAGTGTGAGAGTGAAGTAATAAAGGCAACATCACAGTAAAAAAAAACTGCTGAACAGAAGAGCTGCTGCACTGTCCTGCTCTGACTGTGCAGTGCTAAAAAGACAAGTCATTTTTCATTCACTGCGATTACACATAAGGGCGTGCGGCAGATGGTTTCAGTGTCGACCAGCTGTTTGGAGCCGGCTGAGAGTGAACAATATCATTCTGTCAAGACTACAGCCAGATCTAAGCCACCCAGTGAGGAAAACACTTGCTTACAGTACGAGGAGTCGCCCTGGGACGCTACGTGATGAATTAACAATATGAGATTCTTTGTAGGAAAACTTAGCTAAATATAAAAACTGAATGAAATGGTCTTCAGGATGAGATATAGCCAATGTAAACATGGGATATATTTGTATTTATATGCTTTAGAACTCCCACCCCATTCTCCACTTGTATAAAGACTTCTTTCTGTTAATAAGTTACAGCTACTGTGGGGATGACACATATAGGGGTGAATGGTATAAATACTCACCTGTGCATAAGACTGGATTATGTGGCTCTGAATCTCATCCATCGTGTCAATGCCGTAGGACACTGTTCCCAAATGCAGCCGCTTGAAGATCATTTCATTCTGTGTCAGCGTGCCTGTGGTTGGGAAACCAAGGGGGCATTACAATCATCTCAAACGTTTGCTCAGAGGTTACGTTTTAACTATGAATTGCAATCGTGATTATGCACAGACATACAAGACACATATCATTACTCATTTAATAATCAACAATTTTGTGTTTCTTGATTCTTAGAGACCACTTAGGTTTGCACACAAATGCTTAAAAAAAAAGGACAGCTGAAAAAAATACAGCATTACTCATGGCTTTAATTGGCAATACATTAAAAAAATCATATGCAAGCCTTGTAAGAGACTGGGACAAATATTTAAGTATTGCTCTCACAAATACACATAATTTCAAAGAATACTTCTTGAAATATATTAAAATAGAAATAAAACTCAGTAAAAAATATTTCTATAACCTTCATACATAAGCTCACACAAATACAATGCAAACCACATCCATATCTATAGACTACTGCCTACAATAGACCGTTGGACCTGAATGTGGTCTGACTGCCTTCTCATTGACCTAATCTCATTACCAATATGGACTGCGTGTCTCCTCTAACAGACAAGACACAAAATTGCATACAAAGACTGAGTGAATGCTCAGACTAACCGAAAAAAAACCCCAACAACTTTAAAAACGAGGGCAATGGCCTTGTATAATGGATGCCCGTTGCCAGAATGTGTGCTGATAGAGCGTAAAGCTGATTAGAGAGCATCTAACTTCCAAAAACGTTAGAGCCACAGGGTTAACCAATTCTAATGGATTGATTGTTTGTGCTTCTTTCCATGTGCTTTAACTATCAACTCAGATAAATAGTCTCTAATGCTAATCTATTCCTACCTAGATCAGCAGGGAAGACAGAGAGGCATGTTAGCTCCAACCCAGGAGTTCATCACTCTGACACAATGTCTAGCATTAGTAAAGAGCAGCTATTTATTCAACAGGCAGGCTGTTAGAATGAAAGGAAAGATGTTGAATGAGGCCCGAAATCTCAAATTGCTGCCTTTAGCTGCTTTCCCATTTCATATAATATTGCAATAAAATCATCAAATTCACATAATAAAGTACGACCACAGGACTAGTCTGTATAATTCACTGTCATCTCATGGTGATACTGCCATTCCCTGAACATAAGAATCCTTGTGAATACCTGAAATATCCTTTCTAGGAGCATCGTTTGCTTTTCTGCTCATCCCAGACTCATGAACATTTGAGTCTGGGACTGAAGGAGGCCTTTTAAGATACTGAGCAGGTGGATGTAATTTCAGAATTTTGTGGTAAGTGCTTTCCGTTTGCATTTGCAAAACATATGTCATATGTTATGTACATATGTCATATACATATGTTCTACATTAATACATGGTGAAAGAAAAGAAAATCTTCTGAAAAAGGTAGCATCGCTGGCCTGTTTTCATGTTTTGTCTTGTGGGGTCTTACCTGTCTTGTCTGTCAGCAGGTAAACTAGTCGACCGAGTTCTTCTGGGATGGTACTGGTTCTCACCACAGTGCCAGGAATATTCTCGTCTTTCATTATCATCCAGCCATAAGCTGATTTTCCCATGTCCAGATTCACACGCAAACTACACAAGGGGGAAAACAAGACTGTAATCTATCACAGATAACAGTAAAAAGGAAGCAAATATGGAAATGAAGACCTGATATTCTGAAAATGTCTTTGTACTTAAGACTTAAAACAAAGCAGAAGGGCGACTGATTTCAAAGCATATTTTAAATCATCTTCAGTAAAAACTCTTTTTTTCTCCACGTAGGTTTTTTTTGTACTTTAAGACCACATGCTTTGATGTCGCAATAAGAAAACGAAAAACAATTTTTAAGAATTAAGAACCACAGAGCACAATGAAGTACCTGATGGGGATGATGTAAGAGAAAAGCACAATGAATCGGAAAAGGTTGCGGAACCAAGGACCCACAAACCCCTGCAGCGCAACCATGACAACAGACAGGACCACCTGGGCAAGGAACAGGGCCTTGGTAAGGCGGTTCAGCTCCAGATCCAGAAGTCCAACCTATAGAAAAACAAAAACATAAAAAGAAAGAGAGGATTATTATGATCTGTTCTACTGTGTAGCTGCAGGACAGTTATGTTGTCCTTAAACTCAAATCAGATCATTTGTAAATTAGGGGTATTAAGTACAGACTAAAGATTGAATATCTTTCTCCCGTTCTGAAAACTCACACTGGAAAAGACTCATTATTTCTTTCCCATCTGTTCAAAATTCTTACAATATGGTACATGGAAAAAACAGCAAAACAAAGCCAATGAAAAACATTCTTGGCTGTGGGCTTTTATCATGCAAACCGTGCATATGACATAAATACGTTTATTGGGTGGCACTTTTTTGTGGTAAAACACAAACTGCTTTATTGTCGTGCTGAAGTTTTGTCCGTGAATGCATCACCAGGTCAAAAGGCCTCAAAACTAGAGAAAGTTCCCATATTGAGATGGTTCCTTGGAACGAGAAAAAAAAAAAAAGACAAAAAAGGGGTCAGAGTTGTCTTTTATTTTTCGAGTGTATCTTCCAGCCAATGGAGCATGTGGGAAAAAGATGTCAAATAAAGAAGCGCCCTTCCCCTTTCTGGCAGCGCTCACAGCAAAGCCCTGTACACAGAGGGCTTTCATCTGACGCACCACGCTTACAAAAACAGCAGAACATAACATCCCTCCTCCCTCAAATAAAGGAACTTGTCTGAAAAGGAGGGGAGGGGGCAAGCACGTATAAAAAGCAGGAAAATTCCTCCAGTGCCTAAACCCCCACCAAGTTCATTCCCAAGAGGACTGGGAGAGCTGGGAGACCAGTGTGACTGATTTATCAGTTGCTGTTAAACTCCCAGTAGCAGAGTGTGGAGTCGGGAAGGGTAAGCGGGAGTGACAGGGTGGGTATCTCCCCACCCCACTGCCTCACTACATGGTTCATGGTTGAGCTATTGAGAAAAATAGGGGGTTTGGGTGGATTAAAATGAAGAAAAATTAAGACAGAGAGCACAGTGCATGCCTGAAAAGCAAAGGATCCCCTTTTGCCCGAACAATGGCTGGTCTAAATTTTCCAAGCCTTGCCAGGGATCAGATGAAGTCATTATTCATTCAGTCAAGGAGGGAAAAAGGACTCAATTACCTCAACCTAAAGATGCTATCAATGAATAAAAGTGCATATTTTACTCTATTCATCTCCAAGCCATTAAAAGTGAAAAGAATGATTCGATCTGCCTGTGTGGCTTGTATTTTTGCATGTGTGTGAAATCTGATAAAGAATTGCAGCCCCGGGACATGAATATTCATCAAGACTCAAAAAAAAGAAACAACAAAAAAAACACAAAGAATATCAAGATTTTGGTCAGTAAGAAGAATATCGTTAAGTTCATGTGGTACAAGCAAATGAGCGAAGTCAAGAAAATTAAGTGGAATTGATTGGCGAGGTCTCAGTAAACAACTAAGTTTGCAGTTTGTCAGAGCGTTTGAAGGATTTCCGAAGAGAGACGAGTGGTGAAATGTGGATATGTACTTCACGGAAACAATGTTTGCTGAGGAACGGCCTCTTGTCAAATGACATTGTTCCATCCCTTTACTCCGTCAGAGGTCTGTCTAACAATTCAGAAACAAAGAGCGGACCTATGTCTGTGGCGCTGTCAAACTGATCAACTGCCTGGCATTGTCCCGGACAGTGTCACAACAGATTATATGAGGCCAAAACGTTCTTGCGACTTTAGCCGCACTGTATCGACTTTCTCCCACAATCTCCAGTCTCCATATTGGCACTTCTGACATCATCTCCTTGAAATATTGAATTCCTCTCAGCTGTCGAGCTTACACAAAACACCAGCCCCCCGCCGTTCGACCGGCCACATCAGCGTTCTTAATAAAAGACACTGGTGTCAAAACTGTGCCGCAGTAGAAAGGGAGCGTGGAGTGCCGTGGAGTGCTTTATAAGAGCTGACAGTTGTAGGTGATAACTTTGTGTGTTAAAAGTCATTGTACAGTGGATGCGACGAAGCCAAAAAGCACGCTCTGAGATCCTGCTGATGCCTGCGTGTATCAGCTAACCTGTATATATATCCAGCCCGACCATCTTTCAGGTGAAATCCAGAATCAGAATTCAGAATTCAGAATCAGATTTTCATTCATCTCCTCAATCTGAGGACAATAGCGCTCAATGGGGATTCGGTGGGGATTAACTTTCTGCTGAAAATGTCATTTAAATCCTCAGTTAGTTAATTTCCCTTTTGGTTAATTAGCAACGAGCGCTGACCTTTTACATTGACAGGTCTAACTTTATCTAGAAAGTCAAGGTTAGAAAAACCACCTCGCCATAGTGATTGATTAGTGATTAGAGGCAGGGGGAAAAGATGGCATGAGGGTAACTTGGAACAGATGTTACTTTGTGAAGTGTTTCGGCCGCCGCAGGTATAAGAAGTCATTTAAAGTGGCATTACCTTCCAGCCTTCAGGGTTTACATTTGTTCACGCTTTAGAAAATATGTGAAGAAATAGGTTAAAAAAAAAACACAAAAAAAACTGACACAGCTTTAGCAGGTTTCAACTGGTTGAATTGAAGATGATTACGTATGACATTTCAAAGTGATTAAACATCAGCTGATTGGTTTTGTCTCATTTAAATCATTGTGAAATCTGCCACTTCAATATAATGTATGTAAGAACTCTTGCCTTTTTATCAATTGTTCACCTATGTCTTGGCAGCTAGGCTAATGGATTGTGGTTAGCAGCTAGTTCGCTATGCTAACGGTAGCATTAATGACAGTTAAAACGTCTCAGCTCCAGAACAACGCATCTCCGTCCTCGTTTCATCATCGACTCCGGGACTTTAATCATGTATATATTGTCTGTTGTGCTAAGATTTCAATTTTGTTGTACATCTGCTCTGCCCTTTGTTTCTACTCTGTGCTGCTGCTGCTGCTTTTATGACATTTCGTTGCCAGACCATTGGTCTGTGCAATGACAATAAAATGAATTTGATCCGATCTGATCTGATTTCAGGATGATCAAGATAGTAAAAAAAATTAAACTGAAAATATTTAAAATAGAAGCAATTGAAGTAAACATGAATTCCTGGATCCAATCAATTTTCCAGACACATACCTGTACAAATCATGTTAAAAGTGTTTTAAGACAATGTAAGGCCTACAGTCCAGCTGATCAGATTTTAGACATCTTAAGGACCCGGGGGGAATGCTGAATTCAATTTTTCCTCCTAACACTTTTGCTAAATTAAGTCGGAGATCCTTGTCGAGATGTGAAGAAATGAAAAACCTGACCCATGTATTCACCTTGTTTTTGGCGTAGGACGTGTTCAATACGCTTCTGGTCTCTTTGCCCGTGTAGATCACCACCCCTATCACTGTGCCTGCCAAAGAGAGAGACAAGAAAAGTAATGCTGCTCATTAACTGCACCCCACCCCCACCATCTCTCTCACACACACGCACGCACGCACGCACGCACGCACACACACACAAATATACATGCACACTAATCTTGGTCAAGTAAGATGAACTGCATGAGAGGAAACACAATAAGGCTGAGCTGAGGCAGTTTTGTCTCATTGCCACTCAACCCAACAGACAGGAGTTTAATACGTTTAGACTCTCAGAGCCTTCAGCCACCCTATAGAAGCTCATAAAACCCGATCGATATGCTGCCATCTTTATTTGCCAATTCATTACGGTGGCCTTATTACAGAGGATTAATGAGTCATTAATATTAGATGAGCTTAATGGGAGAGCAAAGGCACTAATAAACCTAAATACAGCCCCTGAAATCCCCAAACTATAAAAATGGCAAGAAAGTTAAAAACGAGGAGAGGAAAGTGCTGCGAGACAGGAGGGGAAGGGAGCAGCAGTCGCAGGACCTGAGGAGGAAGGTTGATGAATTGCCGTCGTTGACTCCTAACTTCAGAAATATTGAAGAGTGTGACAAATGGTCTGTGGCTCAGCATGTGGAGGGGCTTCAATCTGAATATGCGAGCGACTAATTCTCTTGTCACAGCTGGACTGGGGCCCGCAACAGAGTGAATACACGGCGACCGGGGCCAGTTCAAGTACCCAGAATGCCACTGTAGAGGCGAAGTGCCTGTCAAAAAAAAACCGAAGCTTTTTGAGGGTACAATGACATTCCCAAGCAGAGATGATGTAACGGCTCTCAGTCTTAGGCTTTGTGTGTGTGTGTGTGTGTATGTTTGTTCTTCTGATCAAGGTCAGGGCGAGGGGGGTGG
>JAPTHA010000003.1:20117912-20128969 GCA_029814585.1 Gymnapogon annona
TTCTATGACATTTCGTTACCAGATTCATTGTGTGTGTCTGTGTAATGACAACAAAGGAAGTCTAAGTCTAAGTCTAAAATCAAATATGCGAATTGGATTCATTGTGGCGACCCCAGAAGGGAAAAAGCCACAAGAAATCAACACAGTACTCTTTACATTGATGTGCAATATTACACTGTCTATATTATTTATACTCCTTATTTATATTGACAGCATATGATGTCACCTTTGCACTGCAGCTACTCATGACTTTGGATACTTTTGTACTTTTGTATTTTTCTGTATTTAAGGTGTTTGAATTGGATTCGCTGTGGCAACTCCGGAAGGGAAAAAGCCGAAAGAAATCATTATCGTCAGTTGCCAAACAACGACATTTCATTGCCAGATCCACTGTGTGTGTCTGCCCAATGACAATAAAGGAATAAAAATAAAAAAAAAATAAAAGAAAAAAATAAATAAAAATTTTAAAACAGTACAATGATCTATACATTGTTTTAAATTCTATTTTTTGTCTTTGTTTTTGCGCACAAAGTAAAAGTGCAGTTCTAGTATCCTTTAGCTTTTCATTTAAACAGGTATATTAATTTACAGCTCACAGTGCACCTACAAAGACACAAAAGCAGTACTTTGTTAAAATTACACTTGTATATACATGGCTTTCTTATCCCACCACAGGGAAATTGTGAATGGTAAATATTTTTATGTAATTCGACTTTTTAATTTTTTTCCCAATCCTTTTTCAACCCCAAAACCGAGAGAAAATTTTGGAGTTGTTATTAATTACATGTTATTATGCTGTTGTTTTACTTGTCCGATCCCGTTGAAACATTTTCAGTGTAATTTTTGCATTTGACAAATTTGTGGCCATATTGGACCCTTTGGTGGGCTGGTTTTGACCCCTCGCCCACATGTTTGACACCCCTGCTGTAGATTGTTTCCAAATTCTTTCATTCTTGAGTCTAAGTGATACTTTGTGGCAAATTAGAAAACAATCCCATCCGTGTATCAAAATGCATCCATACTTTTTCCAGTATTCTGTGTAACCATCCTAGAGATACTGTATGCTAGTAATGGGGACTGATGTACAATATAGATATAAGTACAGTATGTATGTACTGCATGTATTGTCACGAATCAGACAGAATAGGACCACGAATGCGTCGCGTTTGAACAGTTTACTTAAGGGTTATGGCGGACGGGGAGTGAGTCCTGTGGCTAGATGGAGTCTCTGTTGGTCCTGACAGATGCGCAGACTTCTGATGCAGACCTTGTGGGTGCAGACAGGTAGGTGGATGCAGTTACAAGCCTTGTTGACCGGCAGGCCGTTTACCAACCAGTGCGTCATTCCAGGCAGGTTGGCAGGTTGGGTTAGCAGGCTGGGTTAGGCGGCAGTCAGGTCTTCGGTGATGTTCTCCGACGGTCTGACAGCGTGTGGTCTGAAGCCAGGACCATTTGTAACACTGAAAGTTGACGCTGTCGGGTGACCAAAATGTTGACGAAGCGGCTGTTGGGCTGTTAGACAGGTGGTCAGAATGTTCAAGCCGTCGGCCGGGTGATCAGGATGTTGAAAAGGCAGCAGTTGGGCTGTGTAGGTAGGTGGTGGAATGTTGGCGAAGCAGCAGTTGCGGCTGCTAGGCAGAGTTCGGAAACACTAGTGCTGATTAACTGACAAAGGCAGAAGGCTCGTGACATGTATGTGCTGTGGATGCATCTAAAACCAAAACCCACCCGACACCAGCCATTGTAGGATGTTTGTTACCATGGCAACAGTCAGTTGCACTAACGAAGGACCAGCTGAGAAAAAGGAGAAAGAGACAAAATTGATCTGGTTGGTTTGATAATATTGTGGCTCTGGATAGAGAGTTGACCCTCTGAGTTGACTGTGAATATCCTATTTCTTCCAGCTTTGTGCTTTTGCAAACAAGGTTGATGAATTGCACCAATATTGTACGTGTTGTAAGCAGGCCTACTACATGATGAGTCACTGAATCACTAAAGACAATATATATATTTTTTAATTTTATGATCATTGCACTTTCATTACAAATACATAAGTGTTTCATTAATGTTTCAACCTTTCAAGCAAAATGTTTTCCTTCTCCAGATTTCATCTTTATATACTACTGTACAGACTGACAAGAACAAACAAGACTGTTCATGGAAATCTTGAAAACAGACATTTTTACAAATGTAAAACAAAGTTATCATATCAGTTGCAATAGTAAAGACTTTCATGATATTCATGTTGTCGACATAATCATGGCTCAAAACCAAAATAAGTGTTAGGGTTAGGGTTTTTTTTCCACATCACACATTCATTATGATTAATATCTTAATATGCTTCCTACTGGCAGTAACTGTGGCTGAAAACATATTTTGGGGTTGCGTATCTTCTCAGGTAGATCCTGTGAGAATTTCCTCAAACAAGAAATAAAGATTTTATATGCCATAATTTCATTTCACACATGGTTAAAAGGATGAAAAAAAAAATGCAGTGGAGATATAGCATATTAGCATTTCTGCAAAAACTGTTAAGTATGTTTCTTCTTCAGGAACTTACCTTAGTAGCAGAATGTTATAATACACATGATTATATTACTTTAAAGGTTTACTCACATGTATTTTATGTTTGCCAACAATACGGTTCTAAATTACAAGTTGACTGTTTGACGGACACATACAACCGCGCAGCATTCATCATAATTGACTGTTTTCTGAATCGTCTAATTTTCTAATCGCATATGAAGAACTCAGTGACAGTTCTGCAGAACAAATGAAGCAGCTCAGTTCATGATAGTCTTTTACTCCAGTGTTATATCCATTATGCTGTTAATGACATCAAGACAAACAGTATATTTCCACTGCTTAAAACAGACTGAGGTAGTGAACAAAGCATACAGACAATGTGTTCTAGTCTTTATTCTGTCTAAATGTTGTTTAATGATGTTTTTTTCCACCAGTACAGTGACAACAGATCCTTGTAACTTGTAATTATGGGCATTTATGAGCATATCATGTGCTTTGTGCCAGATAGCAGCACTGGGCAGCTGTCCAGAGGAAGGAAAGAGCAGACTCTTTGCATTATTGATTTCAACATATGTACCCTTCTTCAGAGCAACAATACGTCTAAGCACCGTAAGAATTGTCAGGTACAAGTCAAACAGCTTAGTTTATTGATAGAAAAAAACATTCACAAACGACTGCAAAGGAAAATAGGAAAACGCAAACACCCTACTCTTCATTGTCAATTGATAAAAAGTTCTTCAGAGACTTCTTAAAAAGTCTCTATATATGTATATGTATATATATATATATATGTATACATACGCACACATATATACACACACACATATATATATATACATATATATACATACATGTATATATAATATCATACATAACGACAAACTAGATGGTTTACAAATTGTACCGTCCGTAACCATTTTGCATAAGTGTTTTGTCACCATTCGTATTCAGTTGATTCCAATTTCTTTGCTGTCGTCGATCAACATGGAAAAATGTCTATTACTTCCCAGGTCCATGCTGGTCTTGGTGAGACTGGAGATGGGACTTCCCGCAGCGTTCACTCTGTCCATGCCTGCAGTCAGAGGGTGAAGCTGAGAGAGGCCCCTGTTCTGAATCACTGAGATCTCGTTGTTCTTCATCGCCAGGCTGTTTGTGATAGCTGTGGCGTAGCGGTTCCAAAAGCCGGGGTCCACGTTCATGGCTCGTGCCGCCAGGTCCTTCTGAAACATTTCTCCAAACTTGACGGCCTCTCCTCCGAGCAGAGCCATGGGGTTCTCCACCGACAGCCGGCGGCCTCTCCTGGCCGGAGCGTTATTCCACATATGAGTTCCCATATGAACCTAAACATAAAAAGGAACAAAACAATATTTTGGATCCAAGATACAATTAAAACCAATATATACATAAACAGTGAGTGCATAGACTAATGTTGGATTATACATTTAAAAAGGTGAACTTCAGAACAAAATGTTTTCAGAACGTAGCTTTTGTATTATACTATTGTTATTAACATGTTTCATATGGAAAAACAAAAACAGGTTGATCAGCTTTTTTTAAATATATTTTTAGGGTTTATTTGTGTTTCTACTAACAGTTGTATGTATTAAATAATATATTTTTTACTTCATAATTAGAATTTCTCATTATTCTTGCTTTTTTCTTCTTATCGTTTGTCATTATTATAATTGAGTGGGTGTTATTACAGAAACTGTCAGTTACCATTGAAATTATTTATTTAGGCAGTTATTAATATTATTTTTACACACTTGATGAAGCCTGGATTGAACACTTTGGCATTTTAGTATATCCATACTTCATCAAGTATATAGAAATATCTTATTTAATATTATTTGTATATAAACCAGAATGGCAAATTGTTCATTTCATTCTTAACTATTTTATCGGCAAAAATAATGAGGAGTTAGAAACAAAAAGTGCCAGGTTTTTAGATATGGAAGAAGAATGATGATGATTTCTTTCGGCTTTTTCCCTTCCGGGGTTGCCACAGCAAATTCAATGAGTCGCATATTTGATTTAGCAGGAGTTTTTACGTCAGATGCCCTTCCTGACACAACCCAATGGAGGTTACTCCCCTGGAATCGAACCTAAGTCCCCTATGCACCAGCCCGATGCCTTACCAGTTGAGCTAGCCAGCCATCCAGATATGGAAGAAGAATGACACCTCAGAATTACGTAATATTATCATTTTAAGGGAATAGACTTTCCAACAGCCACTTGATGCAAACAGACGCCGGTTTACCTTCAGGTTTCCTTTGGTGGTGAAAGCTCTGCCACAGATGGAGCAGACGAAGGGTTTTTCCCCGGTGTGAGTGCGTTCGTGGATCTGAAGGGCGCTGGCTGACGAGAAGTTCTTCCCACAGGCGTTGCAGTTGTGCTGCTTCGGCGTCCGGCGAGGGGGTGCGGGGCCGAGCAGGGAGGTCATTCCCGGGCTAGCGACTGACGGATAAGCTGGAGGGATGTGGACGCTAAACGGCGGGTGCTGCTGCTGCCCTTCAGTGGAGTTGTTTGGTTGACTGTGTCCATTCACCTCGGTTTTTATGATGCCTAATGAGGCGCTGCTAACCAGGCTGGGAACACTTTGGCCTGCAGCTGGAAAGAACGAGGAGAAGGTAGCGTTATTGTCACTTCTAAAAAGGAGGCACACAGGAATATTTCGTCTTTAAATGCATGTTTTAAAGCTGTGCTCGCTTCATGAAAAGGAAACGCTTCATATTAAGGTGCACGCATTCATTTACTCGTCACTTATTCACTCTGTTTTAGTCATTATAATGCACTTGTTAATATTTTATTCTCCATTGCTATAATGTAATGTACAACCACCAGGCCGGTAAATAAACATAGTAAGTGTTGCGTCATTGTTCAGGATGGGCCTGAAAAGAATATTAAAATCATAATTCATCAACAACAACTCCATTACCATCAATAAGAGGTTATTGAAGAAAAACTGTCTGGTATTTCTGACACTAACATGAGATGAGTTCATGCGTTTTGTAGAATTACGTGCGCATTAACATGAAGCGTCTCCCACTAAATGGAACCGTGACTTTTTAAACATGTACCTCTGCTCAGTTGGAACGACATACTGTATGGAGTCTCCTCTTTCACACACAGTTTGCTGGTCTGTATTCCTTTCAGCTCTTGTGCGGCCGCTGATGCAGAGGTAGGAGACTTGGATTGCTCTCGCTTCACTGAAGCTGCCAAATGCTCCTGAGATTCTGGCCTGTTGTTCACTGCAGGCGATTTGATCGTCATGCCTTCTGAGTTACTCTGAACGGGGGATGCTGATACGTGAGGTGAGCGGGAGAAGTCAGGGCTGTTTACACCACAATTGTCCGCTTTTTTCTCCGATAAAGAGCATTTATCATTGAGTTGGCTGCTCTCGTTGAAGCCGTTTGTCAGGGATTTAAAGCCAAAGGTGTGACTGGGACTCACTGTTCTGTCAATTGTCCTCATTTGGTTCTCCAGTGCCGCTAAACTCGAAATTCCAGATGAGGATTTAAGTGGAGAATCACACATAGCGTTACACGGATCCACACCTTCCTCCATACTTTCCAACTCCTCTTCTTCCTCATCGTTATCATCCTCCATTGATATGTCATCTGTGACATCATTTCCATTGCTGCTAAGGCTGTCAAAGTTCTTCTCATTCATAGAAACGTCGCTGTCCATCTCCTGGAGCCCGTCGGAAAAGTTGGAGTCTGGAATCTGCCCGATCATGTGCATTCGAATGTGCTGCTGCAGAACAACAGCATTAGTGAATTTTTTCTGGCAAATGGGGCACGAGTGTTGGACCTGGACGGGAGGGTTTTCCCTGTGCACACCGATGTGCGTCTTCAAGTTGCCTTTGGTGGTGAAAGCTCTGCCGCACACCTTGCATTTAAAGGGTCTCTCGCCGGTGTGAATACGGTAGTGCATCTTCAAGGCGCTTTGACAGCTGAGGACACGGTGACAAAGGACGCACTGATTTGGATCTGTAATCTTTTTGTCAATATTTTCCACCAGTTGCTGCAGCTTTGAGGTTTCGGATGTGTGCGCCGAGTCCAAGAAGCTACTCATTGGGAATTTAGTTTCTTCCGAGGTGGGCGGAGAGTTGGAGACGGGGGAGGCTGAGGTGACAGGTTCAGGTGTGGTGGCCACAGATGAGATTGTGGTGCTGGGGGCCTCTGTGACTGGGTTGGTTCTCAGTCTCAGGGTGCAGTTTTGCGGCAGGTGCACCCCTTCTGTTTTCAGTATATTGGATGCTTCAGTCTCACGGTTAGATTGTGGACACTCTGAAACAGGAGAGAAATGAGCCTCATTGCCTCTGTGGTTAGGTGACAAAGATACACATTCACCAGGAGCTGACTGGTAGGGAGATTTAACGGATGGTGTTACACTTACAGGGTCATTTGAGCCTCCGATACTGGTAATAGTGGAGGAAATTGGAAGACCCATACTGGCTGGAAGAGTTGCTACAACAGGTTTGCTATCCAGCCATGAGGAGACAGGCTTTTCTGGTGGGATGGACATACCATAGGGAATCCCAGAACTTGTTGGCACATTGTCTAGATATTCTGGCACAGGATAGGGGTTCATCTGAACATGAGGGTACTTTTCTTTATGCCTCTGGAAGTGTACCTTTAAGTTCCCTTTTGTGGAGAAGCGATTGCCACAGATGTTGCATTTGAAGGGCCGCTCTCCTGTATGGGAGCGCAGGTGGATCTGCAGAGCGCTGTCGCTGCCAAACACTTTGGCACAGAACCTGCATTTATGTTTGAAGAAGGGCTCTTCCGGTCCGGGCTTCGTTTCGAACAAGGACACGTTAGGCAGTTTTCCTTTCCTGTGCTTCATCAGGGCCGCCAGAGGGTCAAGTGCATTAGCTGTAGCGGCTATGCTAGCCAAGGGATTGGGGAAAATGACGCTGCTGGGGGGGCTCTGAGGTAGGAAAGGCAGGCTGGAGGATGGGCTGAGGAGGGTGCTTTGCCCCAAGGAGTGTGGACTGGAGGAGCTCAGTGTCTGAGTACAGCTAATGCTACTAGTGTGGGAGCCCGTGTAAGGAGGCAGTAACGTGGACATGCTGCTGCTGGAGCTGGTCAGAGACGGGGCTGGGTTCTCTGAGGAGGCTGAGGTACATGGAACATTTCTACCCGAGGTTTGAGAGCACACCATCGGCGAGGTGACGCTCTGAGGCTTCTCAAGTGCAGATGACAAAGATACCGCGGCCTGTCCGTTGACAGTCGAAGGCATCGTTCCTGACAACGGTAGAATGGGAGGAGGTATCACCCCTTGAGAGGGGAATGGGTTGGGCGCTATAGACAGGGACCTGGACACCGGGTTCAATGCTGTTTGTGTGGGTTGTCTGTTCATGATGGCGACCTGGCTGCAGATTTGTTCAATGAGCTGCAGCTGGTGCACCTGTTGTTGCTGCAGGGTCAGTAGGTGCTCCAGGATGACTGGGATGGCTGCTGAGGCCGCTTTCCCTCCAGGTCCACTGCTGCTGATGCCCTGGGAGAACTGGGCCACCGCCACCCTGGTGCTGTGAAGGATCTCCAGTGTCACGTTGGTATTGGGCATGGTGTAGCTCCCAGCGGCGGACATCAGAGGCAAGGTGGACTCCGATGAATCCGGGGGCTGGGGGCTGGAGGTTGTTGTGTGGTTGTATGTATATTTGTCCTGCAGTTGATTCTCCAGCTCCATGGTCTCCTCCGGCTCCCGCCCTTCTTCTAAATTGTCCGAGCTGTCATTGTCATTTCCCAGTATTTCTCCCAGTTCAAAGCCTGCGTCTGGGGAGTCCGCTACACAGGAGTCACTGGACATGACACTAGGGACAGGAGAGGGTCCGACGGAGGATTCCTCATGAATGGGCACCCCCTCATTGTCCTTCACGATCAGCACCAGGGGGTCCTCGGTGCAGACTTTCTGATGTTCACTCAGTTCAGTCAGAGTGAAGAACTCGGCGCAGCATTTGTCACAGATGTGCGTTTCCTCACTGCTGTGATGTCCTTCAGCTCCGCCGGCCTCCTCCCTGCTTATTCTTTCAACAGCGCCTGAAGCAGAGACAAACACAAAGATTGAGACTAAAACGTGACAAAAGTGACATTTCACTCCACCTCGCCGACAAAAGTTCCTTTATCATGCCGTGTTTAATCCTCAGACACCCAACGGCGAGTCTGTCCAAACTGAGGATTGTGGAAAACAACTGTTCAAACCCACTGAACTTTGAATTCCAAACATAACAAACATGTTAAGCTACATTAAAATAACGTTATTAGAAAATAATAGAGAACACATTGGAAACAGAACATGTCGATGTGATGCGGTAATAAAAAAAACAAAAAAACAAATGCACTAGAAAAGTCATGTGTACAGGTTAGGAGACTGACAGAAGTTTTTAGAAAATCCAGTTCCTTAAGGGTTTTACAGATGTCAAGCGCTGTTGTAGCTCTATTAACCTGGCCTTACGTGACACCAATTTAAAAATTTTAACTCAGCAATCTCTTAAAATAAACTAAAGTGACCAAAGACAAAAGGTTTTCAACTGTTTTCAGATGTTAACAGTCTTTCGAAAAATCAATAAAGCTCAATGAAGCTATACTGACCTTTCAATTGTGCATTCAGACAGATAATGAAATTCCATACAGTATAATGATTTTCTGCGCGTTCATATATTTCAGTAATGCGTCACATCTTATCTTGAGAAACAATTGCAAAATGATCATATCTGGGTTAAAAAATATTTTCTCCTCCATTACTGCGACACCATTATCAATTAATATTGGTTTGATTATCAAAACTTTGCATGTGTTTTGAAATTTGGGATTCTTGAGGAAATATATGAGCTGCATAAAGTTGATCAACTTTTGTGTTTTTTTTTCCGGGTCTGTAAACAGTTTTTTTAATCTCTCGAAGAATGTCATTTGTCATTCTTTTGAATTATATGAATCTAACGAAAGTAGGAAATTGATGAAGATTTGATTTGATGTTGTTTCTATTACTTCAAACATCTCAACACCTAGAAAAAATGATAAAGTATTGTATTGCATTTGGAATTTGATTTGAGAAAAATAATCTTAAATAGACTATACTTAAGACATGATAAATTGATTTGTTGTCCTTTTTTCACCAAGTTGTTTTTAATTAGAAGATAATGTCTTATATTGTTAAAACAGTCATTGTAAATACACACGTTACATGAAGAAATATTTATTTATTCTCTCTCTCTCAGTGACCTTTGACATCTTACTTCCCCTTTGTTTCCTTCAGTTAAACTGACATGTGGCGCTCTTTGTGAAAAGATTTTGCACTTTGGAGTCACTGTTGCATCTGTTCAGGCTTTGCCCCATTAGGAAACAGACAGCAATACCATATGGAAAGATTTGGAGAGATCAATAGTAAATTATTGCTGCACACACACACACACACACACACACCGGCTTCCCTTCATCACCAATTTTAATGATAGGATTAATTTTTTTTTAATAAAATAGAAAATTGAATCATGAGAGTCAGGTGTGAACGTATTGTTTTAAATACAGACAATAAGTATTTTGTCCTTAAAATGCATTAAATATTTTTTTTTGGCATGAACCATAGTACCTTTTTAGAATCAAATATAGATAATTGTGTGTTTGTTTATTTGTTTATTTATGTATTTTTGGTCTTCATAAAGCAGTCTGTGTGGTTTTACCAGAGTTAGTAGTTGTGTGCATCCATAGAGTCTATGTGTGTGTGTGTGTGTGTGTGTGTGTGTGTGTGTGTGTACGAGAGTGTTCTTTTATGCGTGCGTGCTTTTTGTTTCCAGTTTGAGTCAATACAATCCAATCAGCACAGGGATTCGGCATTTGAAAAAATTAGTCCCATTGTGCTGAATGAGAGCAAAAACAAGATGTTTGGCGTATTAACAGTTGAACCAGTAAACTCTAACAAATCCTCACGCAAACACAAAGTACAACGTCTGAATTAATGAGGAAAGTAGTTCGTCAGAGGCTTTGGCTTCATAATTGTCTCAAAACTGGGAATATGTCAAAACAAAAAAAATAATGTTTTTGAGAGGATAAAACGGGTTTGGAAGATGGATGAGACGATGTCTTTTTCATCCCGTAGATGGACAGTGCAGGGTCATAAAACCTTTATAGTAGAACTTGTTGAAGTAAATAACCAGAGCGGCTGCCTGACCAAGTGGGTGGTCTGAAGATCACCAAGGCGATTCAGCAAACACAGGGGTAGAGAAGAAGAAAAAAAACACACACACACACACACACACACACACACACACACACACACATACATTCACTGTTTTAGTTCGGGACTTTGTCTGTGCTTCGCAAGATTTTACTTCCAGATAAAACAAAGAAACCATCAGCCTTGTGATTTCAAGTTTTCCCATACATTTCCAAATATAATAACGCCCATTGAAATTTATTTTTTAAATTCCACTCACTGTAACTCTCACTCACGTCCGTAACACTGATGGGGAAGAAGAAAACAGATTTATATCTGTGTCTTAACCCATGTGTATGTGTGTGTGGTTT
>JAPTHA010000003.1:20184385-20195180 GCA_029814585.1 Gymnapogon annona
CAGACTCTGCTTGTGTCAGTGTGTGCGTGCGTGCGTGTGTGTGTGTGTGTGTGTGTGTGTGTGTGTGTGTGTGTGTGCGGGCTGGGGGGGGGTTCTCACGAAAAGCTATCGATTAGAATAGAAGATAAAGTGAGGGAGTGAAATCGAGGCTGATTCAGATACAAACTCCAAACCATCGTTAAAGACTCCATCGATATTTATGAATGGACGATGACTGAAGCCAAAGGAAAAAAAAAGATATGAAATGACACGTCTTAGTCTTTTTAATCATGACTTCACACACACAGTATGTACCAGTATGTACCAGTGTTACTTTCATAAACCAGCACATTTTTATCATTTATTTAAGTAAAACATTAAATAACGCATGGACCACGGCTGGATAGCTCAGGCACCGGGCTGGTGCATAGGGAGACACGGGTTCCATTCCCTTAATGAGCGTCCAGTGGGTTGTGTCAGGAAGGGCATCCGCTAAATGTAAAAAAAGAAAGAAAGAACGTTAGGAAAGAAAGAAAAAAAGAGGAAGGAAAGAAAGAAGGAAAGAGCATTGAGTTAACATATAGTATTTATTAAACCCATAACTGAAAAAAGAAGAAGTACGTAAGAAGGAAAGAAAGGAAGAACAGGAAGAAAGAGAGAGAGAAAAAACACAGAAGGAAAGAAAGATAGAATTTTCTAATTGAAGCTGAAAATCCTGGAAAAAAAGAAGAGCATTGAGTTAACATATAGTATTTATTAAACCCATAAATGTAAAAAAAAAGAAAGAACATAAGGAAAGGAGGAAAAAAGATGAAGGAAAGAAGGAACAGAAAGAAAGTTAGAGAGAAAGAAGGAAAGAGCATTGAGTTAATGTATAGTATTTATTAAACCCATAACTGAAAAAAGAAAAAGAACATAAGAAGGAAAGAAAGGAAGAGCAGAAAGAAGAGAAAGAAAAAAAACAGAAGGAAAGAGACAGAATTTTCTAATTGAAGCTGAAAATCCTGGGGGAAAAAAAGAGCACTGAGTTAACATATAGTATTTATTAAACCCATAACTGAAAAAAGAAGAAGTACGTAAGAAGGAAAGAAAGGAAGAACAGGAAGAAAGAGAGAGAGAAAAAACACAGAAGGAAAGAAAGATAGAATTTTCTAATTGAAGCTGAAAATCCTGGAAAAAAAGAAGAGCATTGAGTTAACATATAGTATTTATTAAACCCATAAATGTAAAAAAAAAGAAAGAACATAAGGAAAGGAGGAAAAAAGATGAAGGAAAGAAGGAACAGAAAGAAAGTTAGAGAGAAAGAAGGAAAGAGCATTGAGTTAATGTATAGTATTTATTAAACCCATAACTGAAAAAAGAAAAAGAACATAAGAAGGAAAGAAAGGAAGAGCAGAAAGAAGAGAAAGAAAAAAAACAGAAGGAAAGAGACAGAATTTTCTAATTGAAGCTGAAAATCCTGGGGGAAAAAAAGAGCACTGAGTTAACATATAGTATTTATTAAACCCATAAATGGAAAAAAAAAAGAAAGAACGTAAGGAAAGGAGGAAAAAAGAGGAAGGAAGGAAAGAACAGAAAGAAGGAAAGAAGGAAAGAACATTGAGTTAATATATAGTATTTATTAAACCCGTAAGGGGGAAAAAAGAAAGAAAGAATGTAAGGAGGAAAAAAGAGGAAGGAAGGAAAGAATGAACAGAAAGAATGAAAGAGCATTGAGTTAACATATAGTATTTATCCATAACTGAAAAAAGAAAAAAAGTGAAAGAAAGTACTAACCCCCCTTTTTTCTCTTTTTCAATTTATTTATTTATTTATTTATTTATTTATTTATTTATTTATTTATTTATTTATTTATTATTAGCTCTTGTTTTGTTTTTGTTTTGTTTTTTTCGCCCCTTTAAGTTCATTGGATTTTATTATTATTTTATATATATAATTATTTGGCCTGTGGGGTGGATGGGTGGGTAAGTTCGGGTGTTAACAGGCAATGTCCGATTAATATTGACACATTTTCAAGAAAAAGATGTGATGTCTGTTTGTTTTTGGAAAAATGTTCAATAAATAAAGTTGGAAAAAAAAGTGAAAGAAAAAAGTGTCCTGTGTGAGTCAGTGGTCCAATACTGCCCTCTGCTGTTCATCTGCGCTTAAAACACATTGTGAGACAGGATGGTGAGATTCAACCTATTGCAAGTATTCTCCCTTTTGTTTTTCCTCCTCCTTTTTGTTCAAAGACCTCCAGAGCAGCTGCAGATAAGTGGACTCTCAGAGGACAAAAGAATAATCATTTTTTAAAAAGTGACAAAACATACTCGTCACAAAGACCCGCGGTAGTAGATCCGACCCTTCAGTGAGCGAGTGACCATGTGTCGTTCAGCGTCAGCCAATGGACATTGACATCCTACACACAGGATATTATGTAACAGGACGATTTAGGAAGAAAAGAGAGAATTAAATGAACATTCACAATGATTTCCTCTCATGTAACATGTTACATAAGGACGTGCTGCCTTACAGCATGTGTCAAAGCCATTACAGTTCAGGGGCCAGATTCAGCCAGATTTGGTGTGAAGTGGGCGGGGCCAGTACAATAATAAGACAATTACATACCAATAATGTCAACTCCAAACTGTCCTCATATGATGAGAATGTTTATGTCTACAAACTGCCGTTTAAAACTGTCATGAGCCCTCTCTCTGCCTGCTGTGACTCTGCTCTGCCAATCAGCCACTCCAGCACTCTGATTACCCTGCCAGCTGCACTGCATTACCCTCATCAGTTCCCTGAATATAAGGCCCTGGCTTCAGAGTACACTTTGTCAGATTGTCTGTGAGCCTTGCTTGACAACACTCTTATTCCAGAGGTCCCGACTACACTTTGCCCATCTCATTTATTTCCTTATTCATATTGACTGTATGTGCTGTTACCTTTGCACTGCAGCCACTTGTGGCTTTGGACACTTATAGTAATTTTGCACTTCGGCATTTTTCCATATTCATACTGTGTTGTCAGTTGCCAAACAATGACAAATTCTTTGCCAGATTCACTGTGTGTGTGTCTGTATGATGACAATAAAGGAAGTCTAAGTCTACACTGCTAAAAAAAATCTAACAAAAGGACTAATCAACTCAAAATCGCTCGACTGAGGAAATACCACAAATATTAGATTTTACCAGACTAGATTCAAGATGAATAAACAAGACTGAGCTAAGCAAATATACTCACAAAAGGATCAAGGCAAGATATGGCACGACAGGATGGTAATGCTCACGATGGCAAGACATTTGACGGTCTGACGACAGACAGGGGGACCCACACTGACTTAAATACAATAGGAAATCACGCGGGTGACACACATTAGGGATAATAACTGGTGAGACACCGGCGGGGAAGGAATCTGGGTGTGTAGCTTAGGACACGAAAGGAGAACACACAAGACCGGACAGGAAGTAACCAAAATAAAACCCGGAAATACACAACTCCAACTGGACACCACACGGACCATGATAGTTACACTCCATCATATGTGGGTCATATGCAGTAGTACATTCCCATGCTAACAATGACTCAACTTTATCGTTGGAGTATTTAGAATGAAGAGCTCTGAACTTCAACCAAAGACGCCAATGGAATTGTAAATGTATCAGCTGAATATATGTGCAATGATTATTGTGACCACTAGAGGGAGTAAAACAGTCACTGTGTCAGTCACACACATGGACACACCGGTGTGGCTCGACTATGACTAACACACCTTTTAAAGGCAAAGAAAAAAGTTGAAAAAAGATCAAAGTTGGACTCAGTGTTGTAGTTCAACCGCTGGACACATCTGTGACTTTAAAGAACTGAGTTTGATGCTGAAATCAGCGTTTATTACACAGACGATGATGATGATGATGGTGATGATGGTACTGCTGACGATGACGGTGATGAGGATGACAGTGATGATGATGATAGTAATGATGATAATGGAAAATGATGATGATGACGAAGATGATGATGATGATGGTAATGGTGGTGATGATGTGCATCTATACCCTGCTGATTAAATTGCTTCTATCAAGTCTCATTACACACCTTGGCAAATGGATGAAGTGGCGGCAGCACGTGTGTGTGTGTGTGTGTGTGTGTGTGTGTGTGTGTATCGTGACAGATGTTCAACACAACCATTTTACACTAATGCTCAATACCTCCTTTACTGTAACCATGAAATGAACACATTCATATGTAAATCATTTCTTAGGCAGTGTGAAAAGCCCGTCATATGTATATGTGTGTGAGGGTTTGTGTGTGTGTGTGGGTGGGGGTGTGTGTGTGTGTGTGGGGAGGAGGGGCAGCCTGCATCACCTGTGTGTATGACTCAGTGTAATCCACCTCAGCCTCGAGGATCAACAGGAAACCATATGTAATGTGTGCACCATCACACACTCAGGTAAAACACCTCAACGCACACACACACACACACACACACACACACAAGCACACACACACCGCCCTGGAAAAGTCATTACATCAGAACAAGGAGAACGGACAGTGTGTGACGCATCGTCTACAGTGTGATTTATGCATTTATTTATTTCACTTATTCGTTCACAAACATACTGTACAATTTGCACGGTTCTCTTTATTCATGCACGGACAGATAACATGGGATGTGCATATTTAGATTAGAGACACCAAATAAAAGGAGAAAAATGAAGCTAGCAGCAGGTTCTAAGTGTCGTGGGCAAGAACTATTCATTAAAAACCAGGGGGAAACAACTGTAAAATTGAATCTTTCTTTTTTAAAATATTGCTTCAATGTTACTTAAAGTTTCCTCAATTAGAGTCACAGGCTTTTATTTACAGATTATTTTTCTGGACATGCACAATAACAAGGGATGGATGATGATGTGGCTGAAAAGTTTGTGTCAATTTATGCGTTGTATTTTTACAAATTGTGTCACAGAAGAAAACTGCAATATGATGATCATTTCTTTCGGCTTTTTCCCTTCCGGGGTCGCTACAGTGAATCCAACTTGCATATTCTCAATTTGGCAGGAGTTTTTACATCGGATGCCCTTCCTGACACAACCCACTGGACGATCAGGCCGGGAATCCAATCCGGGTCTCCTATGCACCAACCCGCAGCCTTACCAACTAAGCTAACCCGCCGGACATACTGTAGGATAAACTCTGATGAACTACTGCCCCCTACTGGTCATGGTCGGGATTTTTTTTTTGCAGCACAATTTGCTGATGATGATTTCTTTTGGCTTTTTCCCTTCCGGGGTCGCCACAGCAAGTTCAATTTGCTTATTTTGATTTGACAGGAGTTTTTACGTCGGATGCCCTTTCTGACACAACCCACTGGATGCTCTTACTGCTAATTTCTAATAAATGCTACTCAGTTTTTTTGTTTGTTTTTTTCATTTGTTTTGCTCGTGGACATAATTATGTATAATCTCTTGGTTTATAGTTTCTACTTTGTACTGTGACTCCAATGGGACTCTGGAATAGTTCAGTTCATTAGGAAACACACCCCCCTTGCCCCCCAACCCCCCAACCCCCCACCGAGGCAGTATAGCATTTCACTTATTCATTCACAAACATACTGTAGAATTTGCACGGTACTGTTTATGCATCAACCGAAAACATGGGATGTTCATATTTAGATAAAATACACCAAATAAAAGGAGAAATAAAAAAAACAAATGGTAAAAATAACTGTCAGCAGGTTTGAAGTGTAATGCAGTGTGCGCTTGGAAATTTCCCCGAGTGGGACGATTAAAGAAATCGAATCTTTATACGGCGCTGCAAGAAATATTCTTTAAAAATCAGGTGAAACAATTTTAAGTTAGATTTAAAAAAAATATATTAAATATTACTCAACATTTCCTTAAATAGTGTCACAGGCCTTTATTTAAGAAAAAAAAAAAAGAACACCCATACATGCAAACTAACAAGGACTGGATGATAATGTGAATGTAAAGTTTTATGTCAATTTATGCGTTGTGGCATTTAGATTTTTTTTTTTTAATGAAGGAGAAAACGGCTGTAAACGATAACTATTAACAGTCACAGAAACACCGTGCAACCAGAACTGCACTACACTGTTTATTGCACTACTTTGTCCATTAATGCAACTTATGTACAGTCCTACAACTACTCTCTACTGCTCTGGTGTTACACACACAGTTTTTTGCACACATCACTTATAGTTTAATTCATTTCTCACTCTTACGGTCATTCTTCTATTCTTTCATCTTTCATTTATTTTTAATTTATCTCCATTTCCCTTTTTTTTTAAGCAATAACTGTAAAAATAACTGGATAGCGAGCAGAGCTTAACCAGAGACCATTTCCATACTTGTGTAAACAAACTTGGCCAATAAAAACTAATTTGATTTGATTTGAACTGATTTGATTAACTCGGGTGCCCTACTATCCCCAAATGTTCCGAGTTAAATTTTGCAGCACAAATTTTGCATCCACTAATATCTAATAAATGCTACTAAGGTTTTGTCTTTCCTTTGCTCGTGGACATAATTCTGCACAATCTCTTGGTTCACAGTTTCTTCTTTAACTCTAATGGAACTCGGCAATAGTTCCGTTCATCAGGAACCCCCCCCCCCACACACACACACACACACCCAAGGCAGCAGAAATGTGAGTGTGTGTACCGATTGTGGTAGTTCAGGTGTTCATTATGGCCTGTGTTTGTCCTTTACCTTTTGTCTTTGAGGGGTTGTGTGTAACATGCACGCTGCATTATTATTTACCCTCATGTTCCAGTGTATAAAACCAACATACACCATGTACTGTACATAGTAACTGAGCCTCCATCTATACCAAACAATCAGCCGCTGATCCTCCAGCGGCTGCAGCGTATGGGACTGGAACGAATCCATGTGGGACTGTGTCTGTCTGTCAGGACAGAAATAAATAAGTGAAGAAATAAAAATCTTAAATATAAATCAATAGGTAATCCCTACACACACGTATGTATGTATAGACAGATAGATACTAGATATACAGGATTTGGTTATACAGTAATTCAACTATATAGTTCTGTTAAGAACTAGATGTATATAAACATGAAAGCTGTTATGTGTTAATGTCAAGTGTAAATCTCGACATTGTGCATTATCATGACATTGTTCTACGTGAATTTCAGTGTCAAATGTGACAAACAGACTTAAAAAAAAAAAGAAAATAGAGATATGGATGTCATCGTTTATATTTATACATTCATCTATTTATACGCACATGGAAACTCTAATGGGATGCGTCACAGAAATCATTATTCTCTGAAAGCCTAAGTGAATTTCCTTTGTGCGTGAGATCATTCATGGCTTTATGGTAATGAGGTGTTTTTTTTATTCTCAAACAGAAAATTACTTTATTACTTCACTGATGTAAAGAGGGTCCTATATTGAACCAAAGGCTTTATTATTGATCCTGGTTTTGTTTTCCTTTAAAACCTGCTGTCACTGTTGCCTGGAGATGAGAACCATTAACTCTGCATTCACATCGGCCACGAAACGCATTATTTGGCCAAAAGTATTGGAACGCATTGAATCCAGCATCTCACTGCTAACAGGCTGCTCCACTAAAGGACTGTTTTATCTTTAGGGTTCATGTTTTCTTAATTTTTTTCTTAATTAGGGTGTTTTCTTAATTTTTCTCATACGTTTTTCTACCTCGGCTGTCTAAAAATATTTATTACTTCGGCTAGATTTGTGAGAATAACTCAACTTATTTATATATATTTCTATATGAATATATTTCTAAATATTTTCTTGAATGGTATAAGAATCCTAAAATTAGTGGCTGGAAAATAAATTGTCAGTCGAGGGCGTGGCAGCAAATGATGGTGGGATTAGCGTGTCAGGTACCGTTTAGTGACACCTAGTGGTGAAGTTGTAGATTGCGGCTCCAGACCCTGATGCATCATGGACCAGATTTGAGATACTCATACCAATAAAAATGTGACAATTCACATTTTTTGTGCAATCGTACCCAAATTAACATTTAATTAGGATATTATTTGTTGTTTCTGATGATGGATCCTCACAAATTTCTCACTCTTCACCTAGAGTTCTATGCCCACACATGGGTTCTATTAAATATTAATACGCTTCACATGCTAAACAGTGCGCTTTGCTAATTCGTTGGAGATTTTTTTTTTCTGTGTGTCTGTGTGTGTGTGTGTGTGTGTGTGTGTCAGCCTCAAATATCCAGCATCTGTCAGTCTCTACATAGACTACTGCAGATTCATTAACAACCCTTCGCTGACATCAGAGCATTTTGGTGCACTGCGAATCGTGACCTTTATAAGTGACACTGATGTTAGTCGATGGCGCCGCTTCCATTTTGCTGCGAAGGTCCTTGGTGTCGTTGAGCGGACACTCGCTGGGCGCCCGGCACCAGAACATCTGCTTATAGGAGTTTCTGAAGTTCTCCGACAGGAAGGCGTAGATGATGGGGTTGACGGAGGAGTTGCTGTAGGCCAAACAGTGAGCCACCATCCGGAACACGAACGAGGCCTGGTTCAGGGGGAAGGAGCCAAACTCCACCCACAGGTGGACGATGTGATGAGGCAACCACGACAGACAGAACACCACCACCACCACGAGGACCGTCTGAGCCGTCTGCAAAGGGAGGCGATGACATCAGACATCATGACGCAGGCGTAGACAAACGTACCTCAACGCTCCACTGTTGTTATAAGGAGGTGCTGCTCACACTGCGTGAATCTATGTTTCCTGATGATCTTTGACATCCAGAGATCAATTTCAATACCATGTTTCTCTCCCGGTTTTACTAATTTTATAAGATTGTCCTGATTTTTGGATGATTTTTTTTGTTTCGGTTATTGACTGGAGAAAGTGATCAATAGCGGCATCAATAAAATAATCTATACCAATACAGACACGAGACTGCAAAATGTGTTGTTTTTTTTAACTGTTATGAGAATTACGACATCACTCATTAGCATCATTGTATGTGTTATATTCAAATGAATATTCTGCACTTACTTCAGCATCGACTTGGCAGGAGCAACACAAATAATGTTACTATTTTTTTTTCTATAATTGTGAATAAAAGTAGGTGGGAAGATTTTTTTTTTCATACGTCATCCAAGGGGTTTAGATCTTGAATATTTGTTGTATATGTGGTGGTAGAATTGGGTTTTTAATCAATCCTGAGAAGATAGTGAGACAAACAGGTTGTAAAACGACACCAGTTCAAATGTGACTCACACGAAATACCTTTGGAATCGGATGAGGAGGAAAAAGGTCTGACATCAGCAAGAAGGAGCTGAAGGCAGCAACACAAAGGGGCTAAATTAAATATTTATATATCTCAGTGGAATATTTTCTGTCACTTTGGGACTAAAACCACTGCATTCACACATGTTTTCGTTTTTTTTTTTTTGGTACCAACATATATCAGTGCGTCTTCGTGGAGGAACAAAATGAATTTCGCTTTCTTTTTTTCCCTTTTTTGCGTCCATCGCCGCAATAACACGTGACATATTCTGTGGTTTGTTGGGTACATGTGGTACATCTTCCATCTAGAAAGAACAGTGGGTACTCTTACGCGCAAATCAAAGGACGCGGCCACTTTTACGCACTTGAAGCGCGTCTGCTTTTACGCACTGACCTTCTTTTTGGAGAGCTCGGACTTTTTGGAAAAATTCTTCAGCTTTTTGTGAAGATGGTTTAAAACCTGCAACACACACACACACACACGCGCGCGCGCGAAATTAAAGGGAAAAAATGAGGTGAATTGAAAGCAGTGGTTGTCTCCAACTGATCCGCGCGCGCGCCCACCTTTGCATAGCAGACGGAGATGAGGATGAGGGGCAGCAGGTACCCGAACACGAAGGTGCACATCACGTACACTTTCCTCTGGTGGTCGGGCCAGACCTCCCAGCAGTACGTGTTGTTGTCCTCCCTCTCCACGATGCTCTGGTAGTGCGCAACCGGAGCCGCCATCGCCAGAGACAGCACCCAGATCAGCACCACGCCGAGCATGGCGTGCCTCGCGACCCGGATGGACGAGGACTTCCTGGCGTGGACGATGGCCACGTAACGGTCCACGGACATGGCCGACAGGGTGAAGATGCTGACCAGCATGGACACGGTGAAGAAGTAGTGGATGAACTTGCAGATGAAGGCTCCCAGCACCCAGGTGGGCAGCATGTAGATGGTGGACTGGAAGGGGACGCAGAAGAGCAGGTAGGACAGGTCCGCCACGCTCAGGTTGAGGATGAAGATGTTAGTGGTGCTCCTCGGTTGTCCCGGTTTACTGCGCGCCAGCACCATCATCACCATCGAGTTCCCCAAAACACCCAGGATGAAAATGAGTCCGAACACCAACAGAGACACGAAGTTATCGACGCCCACTCCGAGGATAAGTTTCGCCGGATGCTTCGCCGTGTCCGCGTCGTAGGGCTCGGTCTCGGTCTGGTTCTCCACCCGTTGTTCCATCTTCTCGGTTTCTTTTTCTTCCGATCAAAGCACCAGAGTTTACATGATTGGATTGTGGAAGACGCGCGTCCTCCACGTGCGCCGCAGGCTGTCGGGGGACGCGTCTTTCCCTCTAAAAGAGTTGGATGGAGCTCGTGGATGCGCGCCTCGATCCCTGCCTTTACGCGCAACGTCACGCGCGATCCCACCAATACCACCCCACGGCTGCAGCACAAGACATAGAAGCTCTGTGATCAGTGTTCACAGTAGTCCACCCTCCACTTGTATGTGTGTGTACAGGACAATGAAGTACCCACTGACAGAGCCTTAAATGGAACAGGACATACATACCCTTATTGTTC
>JAPTHA010000003.1:20223261-20235421 GCA_029814585.1 Gymnapogon annona
TAATATTTACACTGTTTATAGTACTGTTTACACTGAATTACTGTTTATAGTACTGTTTACATTGATGTGTAGTATTTACACTGTTTTTTGTACTGTTTTACATTGTGTGCAATATTGCACTGTCCATCTTATTTATTCCTTATTTATACTGAGTGTGTGTGTTGTCAGCTTTGCACTGCAGACACTCTTGGCTTTGGTTTTTACTCCAGCAATTTTGCACTTTTGTATTCTCCATATTTATGTGTTATCGGTTGCCATTCTATGACATTTCGTTACCAGATTCATTGTGTGTGTCTGTGTAATGACAAATAAAGGAAATCAATAAAGTCTAGCACTCAAATGAAATAAGATATTCCTTTATTAGTTCCACAAGGGGAAATTTCAAATTTACAGCAGCAAGAGTGAACTAAACAAAGCACCCAAGAGTAAAAGGAACACTGAGCCAGTAACACTGAAAAACAAACAAAAAACAAAAAACAGAGTAGGTAAATATAGAAATAGAATTTACAAATCAAAAAGTAATGCATGGAAGATTATGGGATCTGCTATGGGAAAAATATATGAACAAATTGCAGTTTCCGGTGTGGTTCCAAAAGTAGATCAGTCACATATACGAAGCTGCACATGACATGGGTCTCCTATTGTTCCGTTGTATAGATCTGACGTACGATTCCTTTGAAATGGAAGTCTCTATAGTCTGTGTCTCACCAATCTGACTAATGCTGCTTCTTATTCATCAGCCTCCTATATGAGGGCCCTGGCTTTACAAATCACGTAGGATGCACTCTTCAAACACACCGTATAAGATCACGCAGAGTTTAATTAGAGCCAAAGGAAGTGTCTGTGCTGAACAAGAGAGACCTCTGCTGCTTCAAACGCCGAGCTGCAAAAAGAACAGCGTTGAGCGGCGACGTCTTTGTATGAGCCTCAGCTGGAGCGCAAGCATTTCATTACAACTGTGTATTTTATTCACAGCTGCCTACTTCTACAGATTCCATATTTCCTATGCACTCCAGTCATTCAGTGACATCACAAAAAAATGTAAATATCGATTAAAAGTATTTTTTATCTATTACTACCTGTCGTGCCTTGTTTTGTCTTGTCTCGTGCTGTTTGGTCTTGTTTTGCTTGTCGCCTCTGGCCCTGTTAGTGTGAGTGGGCCCTGGTAGTGATTAGATGTGACTGTTTTGTGGTGTAATGCAGGGGTGTCAAACATGCGGCCCGGGGGCCAAATGCAGCCCGTCAAAGGTTGCAATTTAAAAATTAGAAATTATAGTTCAGATTCCACGTACAGACATGGGAAAAGTAACAGAACTCATAAATACTTACTACGACAAATTTTTCCCTGTGGAAGTGTATGTTTTGTAGGTAATTTTCCTGTATTTTCACGAAAACAAAGTATCATTTCACAAAAAAAACATAAATCAGCTGAACAAATTTAAACAACCTGAAATGTCTTTAGAGACGTCAGTGTCATTTTATCAAAATTCCACCTGTTATGAAATGTTTTGTGTACTTATAGATCCACTGTGATCTGTATGTTACAATGAACAGTATAAATGATAAACTGGGGTACAATATTGTTATAATTCCACTTATTTTAATGTACATGTATACATGATAAACTGAGGTATAATATTGCTCAAATTAAACTTACTTTTCTCAAGAATTTTGAGGTTGTTAATGTTATTCATTGTTTTAAAGGACAGTTTGTAGGCGTAACCATTTTCATCATATATTAAACAATTTCCCTCGGGATTAATAAAGTATTCTGATATGAGGACAGTTTGGAGTTGACATTATTGACATGTCATTCTGTTATTACTGGACTGGTCCGGCCCACGTCAGACCTAATGTGGCTAAATTCGGCCCCTGAACTAAAATGAGTTTGACACCCCTGGTGTAATATAATGATGTTGGCTCATGAAAAATTCCCAAAAAAATTATTTCAGGTCTAGATTTAAGGGAAATACTCCACCTTAAAATGCTGCTAACGTATGTAAATCTTAAGTATATGATAAACCTTTTTTTTGTTTTTTCCCATATATAGCGCGGCGTCATTCTCTCATTGTGAATAGACACTAGAACACTGTCAGGTGATCAGTTTTTTCCCCCTAACCTGGTACATTATTTCCTAATTCTGGCAGATAGCAAATGATTTAAGTGCAAAATGCAAGTTAATTTTATTCAAGTTCAAGAAGTACATTCACGACACTGTTACAGATGGACGGTTTGCTGCATCGCTAAACAAGAACAAAGCGAGCCCACGTGACACTGCAAAAACGGACAATGACTGTTCAATGAACGTGTGTAATTGTTCCCGTTTCTTTTGTAAAACTAAAGAGTGAAAAAGTTGTCACACCACCACAGGCTGTATACAAAGATGGACGTATTGAACACCCCTCGATGGCTGGATGCAGTACTGTTCATCATAAAAGTGCACGGCTTATAAATGTTCCCACTGGTTTCTGATGCATGTCCATGCAAAACAAAACGGACTGACTGTAGTGACCAACTGATCTCAAAACCCCAGTAATATAGGAGGAACTGAATTCACCGACAGAGTTTTGGTTGGCAATTACTGTTCTTGATCAGTCATAGTAAGGGTTTCTTCTGTCGTCATCTGTACTTGGAGAAAAAGGCAGGACGCTTCACTTCTATCAAGGAAGCTTCGTCAGCAGGAGGACACCTCTGAAGTCTTGCCGAAGACCTCTGGATGTGTTCTGAGCTAAATTGCTGAGAGCACCCTATTCAAGGACTGAGAAGTGGGACAGGATGGTTGGTCCTGCCCCCAAAATAACCACTACCCCTACAACCTACTATGGTTTTACAACTGGGATAAGCCTCAAAGTATTATTCCTAGTCTTTGATCCTAAGTTTAGTGTCAGGTCTAAGTCGTCTTAGTTTTGGCCTACTGTTGTTCTTGATCAGCTAAAATTGACTTAAAAATAAGAACAGTGGGATAAATAAGCATCATGATCATGGCCTTGGAGAAGCAACTTCATCAGCAGACGTCCCTGTATTAAGGTCAAAGTATTTTAATTGAGGAGTATATGTTTAATCAATGTTTTCTTGCTTTTCCACATTTACAGTGATGACCCAAAAGAAGTGTACCACACGTATCATCAAATGCTGGAAATCTCAGTTTTGCAGTTTACTACTGCATGCGATAAAACAACCAGCCTTGTGCATGAAAATAAAACTGGACACATTTCAACAGTTAACAACAACAACAACAAAAATGAAATTATTTATTTTTCAGACTTTTCTGATCCCATTATTTGATTTAAAAAAACAAGATGCGATATTTAAATTTACTGCTGATGGAGGCAAATCTGAACTGTCCACACCCTTTTCCAATTTGACTGCAGCTCTTCTAAAGACGCACTGATTCTAAAATTATACCAGAGGACCCGATCCATCTTGAACAAATTACAATTAAGGAATAAAACATGGCTGTACGTTAAGTTTTAGCATGTATATATCCATCTTTATACACAATCCATGATTTATATAAAGAGAAAAAAAAACACAAGTGCCTTCTCAATCACACGCCCAATGATTATGTGCATCAAAACTAAAAGTCATGATGACAAAATTCCTCCCCGTATGTACAGTGTACATATTAGGTGCTGCTTTCATCTTAGCTAAAGCTCTCGTTGGCCTCCTCTTTAAAAACATGGCTCCCGGTGTCCAGAGTTTGCGACTGAGTTCTCAGCTCGTCCACAATCCCAGACACGCTCCCCAACAGCCCGTCCATCCCATCCTCCATCTCTCCATGGAAGTCCACCTGCTCGACTTTGACTGGACCTCCCGGTGCAAGAAAAACCTCGCCTTCGTCAAATGTGTAGTTGTAGCTGCCGACGTCGGCTGCAGCTGTGTTGTTGCTGTTGGCGGAGGAGCTGGAGGCCAGTCTCTCACACCGCGCCTGGTGTCTGAGGAAACTGTCTCTCCAGATGACTTTCTTCCCACACAGGTTGCACTCGTAGGGTCTCAGCCCTCCGTGCGTCTTAAGGTGCTTGGTGAGATGGTGTTTCATCTTAAAGGACTTGGTGCAAACCGGACACCCGAACGGACGCAGGTTCAGGTGCTGCATCTTCACATGTCGGTCACGCATGCTCTTCAGGGTGTAGGCTTTGCCGCAGTGGCAGAAGTGGACTTTGCCGGTGTAGCTGGCGCCGGCGAGAGATACCGAAGATGATGAGGATGGGGTGGGAGGTGAAGAGGGGGGAAAGGCGGCAGAGGATGGAGACAAGTGGCGAGTGGATGTGGGGGTCAGGGAGCTAGCTTGTGCCACGCTATTGGACGGCCAGTTCGCCTCCGAACCCGCCATGTTGAAGTCAGGAGACACGGGAACCAAAGGCCTCTGGGAAACCTGTCCCGTGCCATCCTCGATCTCGTCATACGTGTCCCTGCTGAAGGTACCTTCTGTGAAGCACTCGAACTCCACATCCTCCTCCTCCTCCTCTTCCTCATCGTCTTCATCTTTGCTGCAGCTGCCGGCCTCTCCTTCCTGTGGCCTCTGGTCCTGCTGTGACCAGGGACCCGCCGTCCACTGCATCCGAGCCGAAACCGGACATGAGGGTCCGGGGACTCCTTCCCCTGGCGGACCAGAGGGGTGGTCCGAGGACGGGTTACTTCTTGCCCCATCTCTCTGCACTTTTTCCTTCATCTCCTCCGCATTCGCATTCGCCTTCGCCGTGGCTTCTTCTGCTTCCTCGTTCCGATTCGAAACTGGGTGGAAATTTGCTGCGGGAATGTAGGACATACAGGCAACCTCAAAATCAGTCATTTCAAACCTCTGTGTACACAATCTCAAGGCACAACTGTTTTCACCTGCACTTATCCGACAATATCTCGTCTACATTAATGGGGAGTTCCCCGTCTTTAATGTGCTGTCCCAAACAGTCCCAAAACTAAAGTGGTAAATGAAAAACATCCACTATTCACCTTTTTTTTTTTTTACCAATACGACATTACCAAGTATTTATATGATGATGAGTTCTTTTTTTTTTTACCAATAGGACATTACCAAGTATTTACATGATGATGAGTTCTTTTGGCTTTTTCCCTTCCGGGGTCGCCACAGACCCCGGATTGCATATTTGATTTGGCAGGAGTTTTTACATCAGATGCCCTTCTTGACACAACCCTTGTACAACCAAGTATTTAAATATGCTGAGTAATATAAACTGAAAAAAGATTAGCAGTAGTTTTTGTATAACGATCCTTGTATGATGGGTGAACGTATAATGTGTGTATAATGTTCACTGTGTGTGTCTTGTCTTATATGTGCTGCTGGAACCTGAAATTTTCCCACAGGGGACTAATAAAGGTATCTAATTTAATCTAATAATGAATATAATGTCCCTTTTTGGGGGAATTTTGAAAATCATCATGTAGAATAGAACAGGATATTGTCATTTCAGTATATCATTAATAATGCGGTAGTGAAGGACCAGGAAAGTAAATGACATGTTGGTGTATTTAAAATATCAATACAAATATTGTAAATTAAATTAAATTACATTCATATATGTTTTAATAGATAGATAGATACATAGATACTTTATTCATCCCCATTGTTGTTGTAAAGCTAATAATATAGCAATGTTACATATTACCATGGCACACCATGAGTCACTGCTGAATATATGTATGTATTTTATTGATCTTTTATTTACATCAGGATTCTTCTTTTTCAGCTTTCAGTCATTGGTATCTGAACATATTTGGCTACACCCTGATTGTTGACAAGGGAAAGCTGAAACTTAGAAGTGATGATACAGAATAGAAGATAAAAAGTTCTTAAAAAGCCCCACTTGTTTGTCAAACGGTACTCGTCTGCCTACATCACGCATCAGGTTTGAAGTAAAAAGACATTACTCACCACATTGTCCCACTGGTGCACAGCCATCCTTCTTGTTCACCGCCTCTTCCCCGACTCCCTCATCTGCCTCTCTCTCTCTCTTCTCATTCTTCTTCTTCTCTGAAGTCTCATCGCTCTCCCCACTCTCTCTATTCTTATCAAGTAATCTATCAGTGTTTGGCGGTGCACCCCGCTGTTGGAACCTGACTTTTTGCCTTAATGCCTCACTGCCTAGGAGCGCCCCGTGGTGTCGGCTATTGTGACCAGGTCCATCATGAGCGTAGTGGCTTGTTTTGGCATGGCCTGAAACCCATGCCTCCTCACAGCTGGCGTACTCGCTCTCCACATAGCCAGGGAGGGAATCCAGTTGAGAGTCGGCGGAGTGCTGCGCTGATGAGGGCCGCGTTCGACCCCATCTTGGAAACTGCTGCTGGGGGCGTCTCCATGTGGCCAACGGAGGCAAAGCATCTGGCTTCCTCTCCTTCCTTCTTCCTTCTCTTTCGACATATAAGCAGTCGGTGCTACTCGGGGACTGCTGTCTGGATGCAGTTCCTGGATGAGTGGCTGTTGCTGCCACCGCCGTCGCCTCTCCAGGTGCAACGTCCGCTGAAGGTCGAGGCCTCTTTAGGATCTCGGTGCATTTGTCCACAATATGCCACATCTGGAGGAAACTGGCCACAGTGACGTAATTGACAATGTCGTCGTGGACAATGCTCAGCTGGCCTGTGTACGCAGAACTCAAGACACTCTCAAAGGCCACCGGGTCCATTACTGACGGCAGGGAAACCATTGTGACGTTTTTCAATAACACCTGTGAAGAGGTTAGAACAAGAAATATTACAGTATCGTATATAATAGAGAAAAATTACGTGACAGACCCAGAGCACAAGGCCCTGGTACCTCTTTGTAACATTAGCTTAGTTACATTGACTTTGCCCATTGACGGTGAAGTGACTGGAAAGATACCGGTTATATTTTGTGGATCTGCTCTGGAAGTAAAACCACAATGCCGGTAACATGAACAGATGATAAATAAAAATTCAAAAGAGTACAGTCAAATGCAACATTAATATACTTTACTGAATTTGATGAAAGGTGGTGAATAGTTGTCTGGTTCTGCCCTTAAAATATGTTCAGATTTATTGCAGTGCCCCCTTGTGGTTCATAGCTTACAAGGTCACAAATGACCCCACTTAAACACAAAGTAAAAACAAGTTCAGTGAAAATAAAGCGCAAAAACAAAATGATAATGTGGCATAGTGATGCAGTGCTTACACTGACACTCCACAACAGGAACTTCTCTCTGGTGTGAATGGGCCCTAACATGCCTTTCCTATCACCATCCAAAGACTCACACAAAATTGCACTTCTAATCACCCTTAGGTGTGAATGTGACCGTCAGCTCTTGTTCATCTCAATGTTTCAGCCCGATGGTGTCCAGGATGAACCCCCTACCACTTTGCCTGATGGTAGCTGTGAAAGGATTTAGCCGTGCCCTGCCCTGCCAAGAGGATTAGGTGGTTCACAAATTGAATGAATGGATGAACAAAATGATAACACAGAGACAGGCAGATACACTGATAACCCTAACTGGCCCCTAATGGCATTATACATAATACGCTCACGGATAAAAAGATATTATTCTAATGGCCTGTTTGTACTACGGACACGAACATTCCACCAATACTCCGAATTAATTAGAGGCTAACAGATGGATGTTTTTCAGTCACAGAGCAGAGAAACAAATGGTACCTTGCATTGGAAAAATAAAACTTGGTAAAAAAAAAAGAAAGAAAAGAATGAGATTTAAAAATGCAGATCTAAAATACACAAACTAAAAAACTGGTATGTACTGACTCTGCTTCATTAAGTAGACCCTCTGTACATTTAATATAAAAACTACCAACTACATAAATATGAACACATGGTTAGCAAGGTTAAAAATCTTTTTACATGACCCCTATCAAAATCTGGAAGATGTCATATTCAGAATAATAGTGGAATATTAGTAGTATGTAGTTAATGACATACTGACCTTAGCGGAAGATAACCCACTGAATATAAGTAGTAAATTGAATTGAATTACATCTTGAAGTACCTGATCATGGAAGTAAGGTGACGAGGCAGCGAGCACACACCGATGGGCCCTAAACACTTGCCCCTGAACCTGTATGGAGAGGTCACAGAGCCTGCCCTCCTCGCGCTGCCGGTTCAGGTTGTCCAGGACGGCAGCTCGAGCACCAGGGAAGCAAACCTGGACCGTGAGACCAGCTGGAGGACCGGAAGCACTGCACGCGGGATCCATGGTGACGCAAAACTGTTGAGAAGACAAATATTATCAAGTTAGTTTTCATAATAATAAGAATAATACCCTCATTATTATCCCTGTAAATCATGGATTTGATATTTAATGTAGTTGTTGTGCACCTAGTAAAATCACTCTGATAAAGCCCCGTGGGGTTAAAGCACAATCAAAAGTTTAAGAAAGTGGAACAACTCCAGCCTCCATCTGTGTTTGTGGCACAACGCCAGGTCTGAGTTGCTCAATACTGGCCCATCCTTTTTTTTTTTCATCCTTTTTTTTCCATCCCAAAAAAATTTATGAGAATTACCGAACAGACAAGTTTCGTGCAATCCTGAACACAAAAAGATGATGTGATTACATTACCTGACAACAAGAGGTAATTATAACTAAATATCCAGGTATATTCTAAAACCTAGAGAGTATAGCTTTTGACCATTTGATATTTTGAACATCCAGTTGAATTGTTGTCATTAATAAGTGGTGGGATGGAGATGAGTGGAAGAATGTCTTAAGTGGGTGTCTGAAATGGTCATTTTCACAAAAGAAAATTAAATGACATATCTTGAAAAACATTTAATAGACAGTTTAATATGTGCTACGATGCATATTCTGTTTAATGAGATGTCCTAAAACTATACATTTTAATAAAATATGTCGTGCACAACTTATATTGTACGCATGTGCAAATATTGTTCCTAATAGTACAAATGCCATGGTAAACACTATAATTATCTTTCGAACCGGTTGATTTACTATTAGTTGACAAAAATAAATGCACAGAACATCAAAGGTGAAATTAATTACGCACAGATAAGAGTGTGGTTTGAATAAGCTAACTCTAGATGTAAAACCAGTTTACGAAGCTTAGCTAGGTTAGCTAATAGTTTTACCCTGTGCGGCGCGAACAGATCTAAAATAAGGCGTCGCATAACGTTAGACAGGTGTAGTTTTATCGTAAAGTCATGTTTTATTCTCCCAAAACACTATGCGTCTGCCTGCCTTGCCTGTCAATCTGTCGGTCCGCTATCCAGTCTCATGGTCCTCGTTGTTAAGCTAACGCTTGCTAACGCTAGCTAACAACAGCCGTTAGCCCCCTTAGCATCTGGCGCCTTAGCTTTGTCGACTTTACCTTTTGACAGTGAGCAGTTACATCCACATCTGTCCGTGCGTGTTGAACATCGCTGGCTATTCGCGCCGCGTTATTAAATTTAATCACGCGTCCTCGTGCATCGATGTCTTGTTTTAGTGTAAATTTAAAAAACAAATACCCTCCAACAACAAGCAGCTAGTGCATGCTAATAGCAGCTTGCCCGTAGGCGTAGCCGATGCTAGCCTGTTGACAAAACGGCATCAGCATCTTCACACACAGCGTGAGTGGGTGTTTTGGTGCGAAAGTGAGTTTGAGTTACCATGAAATGCCATCACACTTATCACGCTACAACCCGCGTGGGTTTAAGCTTCTAGAGAGGTTGGGGGATGTCCTTTTTAACATTTAACCAGGGGATTATTAAGTTTACGGATCACATTTGGGGGAAGTTATGACTGGTATTTGACATAAAGACGCCACGTTGATACAGATTTTACCCCCTTCTCCTCCCCTCCCAGCCCCGCCCACCCCTGCTCATTTAAAGGGCCAGTAACACCCTCCGTCGCTTTAATACAGCTGCACGAGGGGATATTTTTTTTTCTGATTAAAACCGTCCCGGGAGATAATGCGCGAGTCACCGCGGCGTTAATGAATTTATTTGGAGGCATAGCTAAATGAGTGCCGGCGGAATAAAGGAGCGTCGGAAGCGGAAAAAACGGTGCGCATCCGCACGGTGGCTTTTACCGCAGTGCATCTGCAGCATCATCCTCTGAACTGAAGCACAGAGGACCAGAGCGCTCACGGGGAGGACGACGACGCGTCTGTTTATTCATTACATACTTTGATCTATTTGTTTTTTTTTTGCCCTCCTGCTGGTGTATATGTGCCTTTGTGCGCTCACCGTGCTTTCCCTGCAATGCCAACACTACCGACGCATCTCTCCTACGGACACGGGGTCATCAGATAGGTGAAAAACACAAGACTCGACTGCCATCGCAGGAGAGATCTGTATTATTTTATTAATTTTTTGGAATTTTTTTTTTTTTGCCCCGAAGAAGACGAGAGGCCTCTAAATTCAGGACAGTTGGGCTCCAATTTCACTGATTAAGGATAATTTATCTCTTAGACCGGTGGATTTGGTCTGTATTAAATACTGGTAGCGTGTTTAAAGAGGTAGCCATTTGTTTATTATCACAGAGCATGCAATTTCAATCATATGCACTGGCATGTAAGTAGTGTTCAGTCTGTAGCTGGCATGTTGCACATTCTATTGAAACCTAGTGTTGTGCATTGGTGTTGTAGTCTGTAATTTTGCTGTCATTAAACAAAAGAGCATGTGGCCCCAGGCAGGTCTGATGATTGCCCTTTGCATCTCATAATAGGACCTCAGGGAAAAATTATTTTAAAAAAAAACAAAAAAAACAAGAAAGAAAGAAAATCTAATCTCAGGGTGTTGATTTAGAGAGCACTGTGAGTCACCACGTATCCAGATAGTTCCATCTGCTGTGTGATGATTGAAAAAAAGTAGGTAGCTCATCACTTGAACGCAGATAAACATAGAGGGCAGCAATAATTTGTGGCAATAAATGCTGTGATCAACAGTCCGTTGTTTTTGCTGTCGTAAGCCAAAGACTCCAGGCACACACGAAAGTTGCGTAGGTTCAAGGGTGTTAAGTCAGGCCTAAGCTAAGCACACTTTAGTGTTGCACTATACAATGCATGTTTAGCATACATATTGTAATATTGTATCCATCTGCACTTTACTGGCAGTCTTCGTAAGATAATATCGTACATTTTGAAAACACTGCAGATATCCATTCACAGTTCTGTAGGTGCTCATTGTAGTGGATTTTGGAAATATTTTGGGGCTCCACTCGTACTTCTTTGAGGCCCTTCCAGTCCAAAAGGAGACTAAAGATGCTCACTGACACGGCAGTATTCCACCTCCTGGTCCTGACGCTGCTCTGCACCCTGTTTGGTAAGTCAAGTCCATTCGTTGTACCCTCAGTATTATGGTGTGAGAATCCGTCTGCGGTAGGAGAATTATTGTGATCACCATGTAAAATATGTTTGTATGATAGTTCATAACGAGGAATATATATCACAGATTATCTTTTGTATTTCCTGTTTCACTCTGTTTATCTGTACTTTTTTTGTATTTTGCTGCCTTAAACGCTGCGATTTTCCCCACGGTGGGATTAATAAAGTCTTCTTTTGTCTGATCTTACCTTATCGCTATATTAATATCATTACGCATGGTGATGATTAATGCATTGTACTGAAGACAGGATGTGTCGGTCAGCATTGGAAGATGTACTTGTATCCTTGACTATTATTGTATTGAAAATTCTGAAGTACAACTCAAGAAAGGCTTCTACGTTGAGGAATAGCCTCATCGGTCTTAACTTTGCAAGAGCAATTTTCAGGGTTTTTTTTTTGACAAACTGAGCAGACATCTTCAAGCCATTAGAAAGCTGTCACTCGACCACTGAACACGGTACTTTCTCTTAAGTAATATACTTGCACTTAAAAAAAGTCAAAGAACTGCCTCTGGACAGGTCAGGACAGGACTGGACATGTATTTTTATTTTATTTTATTTAACCTGTATTTAACTGGGAAAGTCCCGTTGAGATTAAAAACCTCCTTTTCAAGGGAGTCCTGGCCAAGAGGCAGCAAAAAGTTACAGACCAAAACAATACACAAAATTACAATTATAATAAACAATTACAATTAAATGAATTGACCTCAAGTGCTCTCAATCTGGATTTAAATGCATTTACAGGAATAAGCTCAGGAAGTGTATGTGTATATATATATATATATATATATTTTATTTTTTTAATAGAATAGAATGTCTGTCATTGCAACAAGTACAACGAAATTGAAAGGTGCAGTCGT
>JAPTHA010000003.1:20247286-20257842 GCA_029814585.1 Gymnapogon annona
TATATAGTAATATACAGATCAATAGTTGTACAGATATATAGTTATACCCTTATTGTTATATAGTAATATACAGTTCTATAGTTATACAATTCTATAGTTCTATATTCTCTCTGGAATTTCCCAGAGGGACCTTCCCGAGGGATTAATAAAGATCTATCTAGAAACGTCTTCCTCTATTCATGTGATAATGCACCATTGGTATTCTCTGCGCGTCACCGTCTCATCATTGCTTTTACATGATGCAAAATTAAAATACCGGTACACAATCCCAATGAAACGCGTCACCCCTCAAAGACCTGAACAACCACCAGCGACCAAATTCATCTGCTGATCTAAAGTCCTAAAAGACTTTCGATCCATCCATTCTACAAATATATGCAAAATAATTCAGGTCCGACGCAGTTTCTCAGCTTTTCATCGTCATCAGATATGATCCGTTTTGGACGTCCAGCAACGACACGGTGAAGGTGGAAACGCGGAAATCCTCAGTGACATTGATTCAACATAAAAATATATCGGAAATATAGACAGGTTTTATTTTGAGTAAAAGACGGAGAGGATCAAATGATTGAATTCCTCAGGTGAGGTTAGATGGAGAGTAAAATTAATTTGGAAGTCTTTTAAAAGTAGTTCTATGTGTCACATGGGGAAGAAAGGAGTCTGCTGGGTTTTTTTTAAAGAATGTTAATATCTTTATGCTAAAAATGTAACGAACGGTAGTAAAATGAAGTAACGTTTCACTTCTTCAAACCTGCTGTGCTTCCTATTGAACCTATTTTTAACCATCGAAGTGGTAAACGAGTGTTTTATCAGATTTATGGCATTAATGACAGTTCTTTTTAGGGACGTTAGTGCTTTTGAATATTTGACAATAACATAATCTGTTTTTGGTCGTCAGGCTCCTTCCATGGTCCAAAGACATCCTTCCATCATCTGGCGTGCATGAGGACAACCTGCGAAAAAAACTCCCGTCATCTCAGATCTGTATTCTACCTTTTCCCTGAACAAAGACCACAAACGGATATGACGCATACAGAGAGCATGGTACCAGCACTGTATATAGTTAACCACGCATAACGAGCATGTTCTGCACTTATACCAGAAATCATTATGCATTAATGAGCCACATTGTCAATAGCATACGTTTATATAAAACTTAAGTGGTACTATGGGAGTCTGTGGGACTCTGTGATTGTTCAAGAAAAGCTTTTTACTAAATCATCACCACCTAATGTATAAACAATGAGACACACATGTATGGTGAAGTTATCTAGAAAATAGAATGCGACGGGACTCAGATAGGCTGTCTTTCCGGTTAACTACTAACTAGTTGTACATGCAATGAAACCTTACTAATGTACTAATAAAATCTGAGAAAACGTGATGCAGAGGGCTTCTGTTGATGGGACGAAGAAGTGTATGTGTATAACGGACAGGAGTGTCAAAAATCAGTTAGTTCAAAGGCCATAAACAGCCTGATATAATTTCAAGTGGGTCAAATCAGAAAAATAAAAACAAAATGATAACACAACATTGTCAAAAATAATGAGAACTTATTACGTATATGTATGTATATATATATCAAAGGAAGAAATGTCAAACTAAATATTACATCGTTCACATTTACAAATGATCCTTTCACAAAAATAAAAAAATAAAAAGCATTGACCTGAAATTTCTTCGGAAAAATGTGTACAATTGTAGCATCATTACACCTCAAATGATCATATTTATACATGTGCATTACAGAACATGGTGCATCTGTGAAGCACAAACCACTTAGCTTCAGGTATAAGAACAGAGCTTCAGGTTTAATTATAGAGTTTGGAGTTGTCGGTATATTTTGGTTATGACCCTCTTGAGATTGAATTGTACTAAAATGATGTTGATACCCTTGACTGTTAGTAGCTGCAGTGTCATTTTGTACCTGGCAAGTTCATCCTGTTGGCCAAATCTGATCCTTTGGAGGGTCGGTTTTGGCCCGCAGGCCGTATGTTTGACACCCCTGTTTTAAACGCGGCTTTAAGACTACTTGTATATGTATAATCACATTAAAATGAGAATTGTGTGTTTTTAATATGGAATAACTCCTTTATATTCACAACAGTCGCCATGCTTCCACAACACACGCTGCTTTAAAACTGTGGCTAAAACTTAGGTTCAAGGCCCAGAATTGGGCCATGGAGCTGTTTTAATTTGGTCACTAATTAACACGAGGCAACAATATATGTGACTTATTGAAATGGAAATAAAGTGTTGTTTTGAAGAGCTTATATTAATGTGAAGACGCCTCTGTTTAAAGATGAGACAAAAATGAAGACCCAGGAATTAAGTTATCGTGTAAAAGATTAATATTGTGTTACACGCAAAAAAAATATTAAACCAGTGTAAAAGTAGGAAAAAAGGAGCATAAACGACAGTGTTTTGAGTGTAAAGACGTAGAGCTATGGAAATGTAGGCAGTTTCTGTGTAAGTTTGTTTGTATGTATGAGGAGACACTAAACCACACTTTAAAGATTTCACTCCGCTAGAGAACAACAATGCCTTTTGATATATTTTGTTAACAGCCACTGTAGGGGAGGATGGAACCTCTGACTACACAGCTGGTTTCCTCAACAGTCCAAAATATGTCCGCACACGTAAAAGTCTGGTTTGTGTAATATATTTGATGATGATGATGCAGGTTTTGGTATCTTAATAGGACAGATGAGCATCCAAAGTAGAAAATCCAACTTATTGTCGCAACAAACTGAAGGATTGTATTTGTTGTGTGAGGTTCGATGTGCAGATCTATCGTGTTTTCTACCGTTTGAATATTTCTTTTTTTAAAGAAGCTTTCACATTTCTTTCAGCGTATTTTCCTTTATTAATTTATCCACCACGTGAAAGCTTTGACACTTCCAAAGAGCCACGACTACTCTATTGTAACACCGTCTAGAAACTGCTAGACTCTCTCTCTGCCATGTTAATCACACAACATACACCCGTCAAGTCCTGTAAAGATTCATAATTCATCTGCTGTCGCTGACGTTTAGTCCCCGTATGCACGAGAAACAAAAAGGACAATTTTGTGGTTTTACAAGGAGTGCAAGAAATGCAAGTACTTTTAGTCCCAGCAGAAAAACACTGAGTAAGTGTTGCTAAATACAATATGATGAGTTCAGGAGCTTGTGTCGGCATTTTTTACCGTTACACGGACTAGCTGTGTACTATACTTCCTGTCTGTCTCTGTTGATCTCGATGCTTCTAATCGACTCTGACACTGAGGGGGGGAGTGAGAAAGCTGTCTCCACCTGTCTGTACCGGTCTATATCTTTCTCCACTCGTCTACAGCTGTAACACACAGTCTGTGCCGGGGTACTGAGGCAGGTTGAGCTGGTATTTCCTCTCCAGACCGGGGGGAACAAAACGGCCTCCTAGGAAGTGGTAGCGTCCTCTGAACAATGTGGCTGATTTCTTTGGGGCTGTGAGAGAGATGAGCATGTCGGGCTGGAGTCCATCTGTACTGCCCTGCTCCACGTCCCACCCTGCAAGAAAACACACACACACAGACACACACACACACACACAGAGGATATTACAAACCACAGGCTGCTTTTGACCCTTCAGAGAGTGAATGTGCAGATGTAACAGTAATGAGTCCCATTGCTGGGGCTTTGGTTTTGCGGTTTGTGACATACTTTATGGACAAAAGTATTGGGACACGTTGAATTCAGGTGTTTCTTTTCTAATAGGGGTCTGCACTACAAAACAGTTGCGACTAATTACATAACAGAGTTGAATATTGGGCTAAATATCATCGTATGGCATTGTTTTGTTTAAGTGGTTATCTTTTCTGCTAAAATGTCTCAGAGATGTTTTCTTTTTTTTACTTACTCTCAACATTGGTTTTGCTGCTGATTTTATTCAGGGTGTTGATTTTAAATGTTCAACCCCTGCAATTTCCAAGATATGTTTCACACTCTGACTGTAAATAAAATATTCTCTACCACTGCTTTCTTCACAAGTCGTTTAGGAAGAACAATTTCCCATTAAACCTGAGGGAAATATTGATGTCAATATTTCAAAATCAGCATGAACAGGACATCTTATGTCTGTAGATGTATCCCAGTATTTTTGTCCGTATTTGGATGTTGATCTTTAGGTGGACCTTTCTCTGGTGGTAAAACCATTATAAACACTCCAACTATCCCTTTCGGAGCCTAATATGGTTTTGTATAAACGTCTCGTCATGTCCTACTGATGTATAAACTACTGAACAACTCATCTCACATCCACACACTGATCAGCCAGTTTTGATGCTGTTGTTTCTGCTAATGATGAAAAAAAATGCTTGAAAGAGGAAAATGTGTTGTTGAAATTCAAGAAGATGGAATGACATTTTGCTTTAGTGTAGAGTGTGAGGACTGACCAGAGGGGATGTCGATGCTGGCTATGGGGATTGTGGTCTTGTTCAGCGCATCTAAGATGGAAGCGAAAGGCTCTCTGACGGCTCCTTTAAAGCTGAAGCCGAAGATGGCGTCGATTACCAGGTTGTAAGCTTCATCAATAACTTTGGCCTGAAAAGAAAACATACACCTGCCTTTTATTACACAAAACCAGAGCACCAAAAACCCTGCAAATGTCCTACAGGGTGTAAACATCTACCCCATCTGTGAAGCAGCAGATCCACACTTTGCACCTTTAGTTTACAGAAATGTAACCGTTGTTTATGGGTTGTGCAATTGTAAATGAACCACACAGCAATTAAAATAATTAAACCAGATGTACGGTAATAGTGTGTAACACAATACTCGGACAGATGGAAATAATAATTCACACTCCATTGCTGCAGATTTCTGCCGTTTCATAATTGATGAGCGCCGAACCTCAGGCATCTCAGTGAGGAAGAGGATCTCCATCTTCTGGCATTGTGTGGTCAGACCCTGAAACAGCGGCTTGTTTGGTCTCTTAGGGTAAAGAATAGTTGGCTCATAACCCTGTAAGTGAACACACAAGGAAGAAATAATAGTCATGATTAAAAAAAATAATTAAATACAAACTGACGATTTGACTGACGACATGTAAAAACTGTGTATATAGCATTACGTTTCTGGAATTAAACACAAGGGCAGAAAAGGTGACGGTTCTACTCTTCATTCACTCTGTATCTTATACTGTTCATGTGGAAGGGCGTACTCAGGGATGATGTGAGGAGATCTCAGTATCTGGTATCTGTACTGTCATGTCTGAAGCAAGTTAGGTTTATTGTTTTGTCGTTATCCTTCACTGCCTCCTCCACAATAACAAAGAGCTTTGCATTTTAAGGTGTTTAGTGTGTGTGTGTCTACAATGCCCCAGCAGCTTTTCTCGCAGCCTGGTTTTATCAGTAATGGAAGAGCTGACCACAGTTGTCTCTAAATGCTTAAATATTTCAGAAAATACATAATTTGGGAAAGTAAAATGGTTGCAAGGGCATTTCAGGATCCATTTGTGTCCATGACGATACCAGTGAAATAGGAAAATCTTTTATTTTAGATCTGGTTTACCCAACATAATCCACTCTGTAGCATTATTCATGCTTTGTATTTATCCGTCATGCTCTTGTTTGTGTATAGTCTTGTATATTAGGTGTATGTTATTGTTGTTTTATCGATCTTGTCCTGATTCTCTGTACGGTGGCACTGAGTGTTTTGAAAAGCACCTTTAAATAAACTGTATTATTGCTGTTATTGTTCTTAGTATTATCATTATAGTCATCATCATTGTCGTCAGTGAATACAGTCAGTGTTAATCCAGCTCAACTGCAGTGTGTAAAGTCACTCACAAAGAGTTTGAGATGTCTGGCACAGACCAGGCCATCTCCTCCGTTGTTTCCTGGTCCACAGATCACCAGGACAGAAGGTCTGGGCTTCACCAGTGAGGTAAGAGGATAAGCCTGGGTGAAATAGTGCACAGGACACATGAACGCAGCTCTGCACACCACTGGAAAGAGGTTTTCTTCGAAGCAGACACTCAGGAGAAATGCTTTTGTGTCTGTAGATGTAAGGGCAGAGTAATGTGATTACTCCTCTCTCTAGGCAGTAACCAGATCAGACACGTCCATGTGCAATAAATAAATACCTCCACTCCAGCTTATACTGCTGGACTTTGCTGATGAAATAACTTACACGCTATACGCTGTTTAGTTCTTTTCAGCTCATGAACCCTGAGAGTCACTGTTGAGCCACGTCATGTAATTGTAGGACTAGTTAATGTGGTTAAAAATGAATCCATGTGAACAATCATTACAATACATGTACTTTATGATGTAAACTGAGCACCTTCCATGACCGTCTCCTTGAACACAGCCTATTGACTGACTTCTTTGTGGCTGAGGAGGCTTTAAACTGCCTCAGTGCATCTCCTCTTCTTCACTACAGGAGCAACAGTGTGTAACACAAGCTGTTAGCTACAAAAATAAAGCCTGCTAATGTCTATAAATGAACCGGTTCCAGCACAACAAAGACTCCCAACGCAAACTTAATAATGTACCTATGCAAGCTGACATGTTCCTGAGACAAGAACACGACAAACAGCAGAGCGTTTCACATGTCACAGAAGAATAACCTGCTCAGTCACTGTAACTGTAAACAATATAGCAGGTCGGACAACTTTGGAATTAGACTAGACTAGACACCAAGTACTAGCTTTTGACAAGCACATGTATTTGAATGTACTAAAGGCACTGTAAAGCATTTACAGTGTTATATTTAAAAGAAAAGTAGCATTATTGATCGACCACCCAGCCAATACCACCCACTGAACAAGTCAGTATATGTCTGTGATTTCATGGCAATACTCGCAAGAAGTTCAAGCACAGTAACAACATAGTCTTGTTCGATATCGGAGTTCTGTTTTCTCACTTTCCTCTTGAGAATGTATCCTGCACCAGTTCTGGTTTCTATAAATGTAGGTCATGAAGAATTAGTCAGTCCTTTAGCCGTCAAAACACAAAGTACTAGTTTGAGATTAAGTAGCGACTATAAAAAGCAGTGTAAAAAGTAAAAAGGGTATCAGTCATTTTAGAAAACACAGCTTTTTCACTCACTCTGGTGATTGCAGTAGCACAGCTGAGTCCGGCCAACTCCATCAGCTGATCCACACTAAAGCCATACTCGCTGAAGAGCTCCTCATCGATATGCTGAGCCTCTTCCTGCCTGTGGAGGACATGCAGCTAAATGTAAACCACACACACTGTGTACACTGCAGGACTGAACTTCTAATATTATTAACTTTTATTGTACCCAAGATATTTGATGGTTTGGGCCATGGTGGATAACGGTCTGCTGCTGAAACAGTCCTTTTTATGGTTGTGAGCTGCAGCTGACAGAGATGGACATGTCCCTGCCTGAGTGAGGACTGCCGTGGCCCGAGAGGTCACCAGGAAGCCGATCCCAAACAGAGCCCTCACGCTCAACATCCAGATGGATACGAAACCTGGAACAGATGAAACCTGAGTTAGTCCCCCCCCATAAACTAACTAACTCATACTCAAAGGGAAAGTCTGTGAGCTATTCCAGGCACACAACTCGGACGTTAATGTGCATTTGCTGCTCGGTCAGCTAATGCTTCTTGCTGCCTTTACACTGCAGACTTGCACTTTGCTTCCTCCCTCGTCCACCTGCAGTCTGCTCTCAAGTCTCTAAAGTGGACTGGCATCGATTTTCTTTGTGCTCTGCTTCTGGTAAATATGTTTTTCACAAAGTGATGAGACACATATCTTCATTCCTTTAGTATCCCTAATCAGCAAAAACCTTGAACGCAATTGGGGGAAAAAGACATTCACATGCCATTCCACATCACATTGATATAATTTTGGAGTATTAAAGAGCTATTTGTTATCGAGAAAACTTGGGTTTCTGTTAGCTAGCTAACTTGATAGATAGATAGATACTTTATTCATCCCCATGGGGGAAATTCAAGTTTGTCCAGTAGCTCTCCAATTACAAATACACACACGATTAAAATAAATACAGAATAAATATACTGTATATCCATATACATACATATACATACAATATACATATATATATTCACATACATTACACACACACATACGTGCATATGTACACATACAATATAAACATATATACACAAGTCAAGATATGTATTAAATAAAATACTGTACAATGAAAAAAATAAATAGTGTGAATAATTGTTGTCACTAATTCAAATCCAAATTAGTTGTAAAGCACATCTTTCATCTGTTATTGGCCAGATTTTTATTCACAAATTTGCACAATATCAGTCGATTGACTTTAAAATCAATGCAAAATGACTTTGCTCTTGTAAACACTGACACACACTCCCAGTCTGTGCTGCTAAGCTAACTAACATCTGCTAATAACTTGACAGCGTATTAACACTCACATACAGACAAGATCATTCAGTAGGAAGTTCATTTAATCTCACGACGCACGTTGGTTTTTAAAATAACGCTTTGACAAAACTTACAGGTCGATAATACACTTTTAAAAGGGCAGAGGATCCATGCATCACATTCTACAGCCCTGCAGAGACAATTACTTCCGGGGTTGTAAGAAGCTCAAACACGCATGCGCTGTCGAAAAAAAAACGTAAAAGACAAAAGTAGTGCAGGTCTTAGAGGAAAACGCTGTATTTTTTTTTACTACACTACTATATTACCGCGTAACAGTGTTAAGCAGTCTTTACCTTCTTTCTATAAATGTGTGTTTGTCTTTATTTCTACTAAATATGGAGAAAATGTGCACAGCACTGAAACATAAAATGAAATCTGAACAAAATTTCTGCAGGTATAATTAAGTGTGATTTTCATTCAGTGAATCTTCAACAGTCTTAAATTGACTGTCTGAATGTTCTCTTAAATAATCTCATGTTATATTACACACAGTGATTGGAGGAGGTAGATGTTCTGTGGTTCTTGGCAAATGATAATATTAAGATTTCAACATGACCCCGTGCTGTATTATTGCCCATTACCCTTATTTAGTCAGGTAACACACAAGATAAAACTATAACTGAGCCAAAAAACTATTGTTAAATCATTGACCAAAACAGATTAGTAAAAACATAGCAAAACTTTATTAATATATCAGAAATAGTACATTGGATGCGGTAGCCATGTTCAGGAGCACAATATTTACCAACAACTTTCTATGGAGTGTACGATGACAACACAAAAGGATAAATACTCATTCAAAAATTATCTTCCAGCCATTGTGTCACTGTCAACTCAAACTAACACAGTTTTGAATAAATTCAATTCAAAATAGTGGTTTAAAGCTATTAAAGCAGCTTGTAGGTTCCTTGTTTATTGCTAGTTGACGGCTGGTGAAATCCCAAATTTAATGATCACTGATATAAACAAAAGTGACTTACATTATGAAAATCAAGAAAGTGTTGTTTTTGCATAAGCATGCATATTTACAATATAAAATTCACTTCATTTTTATTCCTCTCAGCATCTTGAAAGTTACTCCAAAGTACATGAAATGTAATAACTACAACTAGTAACTGAACAAGTAATAGTTGAAAAATAATGGCAAGTTTCGGTGTTTTAAACATAAACCCAAGGGTTCACATGATCGGACAGGTCTCCATTTTGGCTCCAGTCTGAAAGAGAAAGTAAATGCACCGTTACAACAACCGGTCACCTTAAAATAAACATAAATACCTTATGAATAAAACTGAAGCTTGAGGAATTTGGTGCTCACTTTGCGGGGTGTACTACTGCTGAACACGTAGGACTGGGGCAGTAAACCCTCAGAAATGCCTCCACTGCGGAAGGAGCGTGAGGCTGAGGACACGGAGCAGTTACTGGATTTATCTGAAGGAAGTCCACAGGATCCACAGACCACTGTCCGACTACGCAGGTTGTACTCGCTGTCGCCGCAAGTACTGTGAGCCACCTGCTGAGACAGAGGATAACAAGTACTCAGATCCTTTACCTCTGTTAAAATACTCACCTACAAGTAGAACCTTCAGGTTGAGAATACTTCATTACTAGCAGAGGAACCTTCAGTGTCTAACAGTTGCTTCAAGCAAGCATAAGAAAAAATAGTAAGAAAGAAATATCAATATGTGAAACTATGTAAGTATGGGTAACTATGTAAGTAAATATAGTCTTTGTGTAGTAATATATATATATATATATATATATATAATATACAATGTTTTGGTTTGTTGAATTTAGATGTATGTTGCATTTTACTGTTGCAGATAGTTGGCGGAGTAGAAGGACTATGAGTAGTTGCAGTATCCGTTGTAGTAGTACTTGTAGGAGTAGTAGCTGTAGTCGTAGTAGTATCAATGGTGGTGGTAGTAGTAGTAGTAGCAGCATCAGTAGTAGTAGTACTAGTAGGAGTAGTAGTAACAGTATCAGTAGTAAAAGTACTAGTTGTGGTAGTAGCAGTAGTAGTAATGGTAGTAGTAGTAGTAGTGGTAGTAGCAGTAGTAGTAGTAGTAGTGGTAGTAGTGGCAGTAGTAATAGAAGTGGTAGTAGTGGTAGTGGTAGTAGCGGTAGTAGTAATGGACAAAGTAGTAGTAGTAGCAGT
>JAPTHA010000003.1:20316353-20328190 GCA_029814585.1 Gymnapogon annona
TCACACAGAAAAACTCCCTCAAAAAACACATGAATATCCACAGGAGAGAGAAACAGTTTGTCGCTGGGAACGGATAACGCAACAGGACCGCTTCGTTAAATGTACAAGTCAAGCCATGTGGAAATGATAAGAAAGTTATATTTGTCTTTGTTTCTCAAAGGTTTTATGCAAAGGGATAGAGACGAGGATATAAAACAAAAATCACAAATGTCAGAAACCGAAGGTGATTGCACTATTCTGTCAGGTTGTCATTACTGGTTCTGGGTATATGATCATCTTTGATAACCTGGGATGTAATAATCTGGGATTTGATTAGATTTGGATGTCTGACCTCTCACCCTGGCGCCTGTTAGGCTCAGTCCGCCTGTCAGTCTGAAGTCGATGGACAGCTCTACTCCAGCTCTTCCTGTCTGGACACAACGATTTCGCGCTTGTTTGGGTGATGTTTACCCTCTGAAGCAATTTATGGCACAGCACAAGAACTGATGGGCGGCTGTGGCTCAGTCGGTGGAGCCTGGCAGCGCCTTGCATGGCCGCAGCCGCCCACTGGTGTGTGAATGTGTGTGTGAATGAGGCCAATGTAAAGCGCTTTGGGCACATATTAAATGGTAAATGGACTGCATCGACATAGCCCTTTTCTACATCATCTTATATGAAAAATTCCAAAAAACAATGTGCTTTTAATCATATAAATTCTTTGTAGATTCCGAGAATCAGAAACCGCATACAAAACGTATATTTTTATTATTATTTTTTTTGTTCAACACAGAAATACAAAGTACGAGTATATAACGTTTGAATGAGCAATATACTGTAAAAATCTTCACTCATTTTATTACATTCTCACAAAAACATACTTGAGAGTCTGTTGTCTTTCAAACAAATGTTTCATTTTTTTATTTTGTTCTTTTAAATCGGACGTCTGTCTTCAACTTGGATTATATCTGCTTCTCAGTTTTGACTACAGTTAATAAAATTTCCACAGAATCGGGTTTTCGTTGCTTTCATTTCACTCAGTGTTTGAATGCAGATGTCATACATTGAACACAACGGTTTGATAAAGGGAACTTCAGCAGCTGAAAGGATCATGAGTTATGGCTTCGTTCTCATAAAAATAAACGTTACTCTCTTTTTGTTACAGGAAAAATAAGTCTTCAAAGATTTATACATTTATACATATACACAACCTATATACATCCAGAGAGTAAAAGAAAAACTACCATTTACAGTAGCTCATTATTACCTCGACATACAAGATTTAGGAGTCAATGAATACATTAGGAAATAAATAAAAGCACATTTCCTTCAGTTTGTAGATTCTGAGTCCATGTACATGTTGTGATCGCTGTAAAATCAGGTCATACTTCTCTCATCCCTTCCAGTGTTGCACAAAGCTGTCCATCATGGAGTTGACACAGAAGGTTAATCATGGTTATTCTTTCCATCCTGTACATTTCTGTGGTTCTGTCCAATCCCATTATTTATTGTTGGTTCTTCTTGTGTCACCCATCATTTAGTTATTAATAATATTTGCTAATATACGAGGGAAGTATTGATGTTTTTGACATCTGGAGGAATATAACCCAAATTTATGGTTTTAATTCAAATCAAATGGAAGATGAGTATTCTATTTCTATATAATCTAGTATTAAGAATGATTTCTATGGTTTTATGTATTCTTTTTTCAATATTAGTTCATTCAATGACAATAAAAGAAGTCTAAGTCTCTTTATGGGCATTCCCAAAATATGTCCAGATGATGTGCAATGTGACAACCATAATTCATCCAGCGTTGTGAATGCCCATTTGTATAATGTGATTTATGTCTCGAGGGATTTAAAAAAAACTTTTTCATCAGAATTCTTCCCCATAAGTTAGATTTTGTCGTCTTCCATTGAGACTGGACGATGTTTTCTCTTCATCTGTTATTGTTAGGACTCCCTCCACCCCCGTTTATATTTTATGCTTTTATCCTTTTTTTGTCAAACTAAACATTAAACACACACACTAGTAATATCTCTGCAGTACTTCATTTTATTGTAATGCACGTTTAAAAACTACAATTCCACATTTCCTTCCTTTGGTCCAGACTACACTTTATAGTTTAATGAAAATATCCATATGAGGGACAACAAGACCTTTCATGTACTGGACAAATTCTCCAAACAGCCAGGAATTCAGATCCAGAAATCAGTAACGATCCACATGGTAAATACACGCACAAAGATAAAATATATTCAAACTGTACATAGTCGTTCCTGCGTTGAGTATTAATAACAGAGACATATTTGCTGATGACGACACACCAATATTCTATTAATGTAATATTATGCTAAAAAATATTTCAACTGGATATCTATATTCAGCTGTATATCTGAATAGATGCATATTAATATCTGAGTATCTATATATTTACAGTATATCTGAATATCCAGATCCAGTTGTAATGAAAGCAGTGGTGACGGTAGATGGCGCCAAAGAAACATGCACTACACTAAATGACGAAAAGAAGAAGAAATCTGACTCCGGAAGTGCTTGGTTCTTTTGTGTCTAACTTTATGTGTTTTGTTTATGATGAAAGTCCTCGATTTTCTCCTGTGAAGTCTGTGTGTAAACCGACACAGCGTTTGTAACCGGATAGAACCGACTCAATGGATTTTGTTCTGTTCACGTTCTGCGTCTGTTTTAAGCTGATTTATCTGTCGTTAGCTCAGCGATGCTAACGTTAGCTTAGCTGGCTAGCTGCTAGCAGACCTGTCAGTCTGTGACGGAGGCGAAGTGTATTTCTGACAGGAGTTTATATGTGAAGGAAAAGTGGGAAATGGCCCAAAAGGTGCAGATTCTGAGATCTCTGGTGGAGCAGAAACTCACTGCAGCTGCCGAAGAAATATTTGGGCTGTTTGAAAGAACCATAACAGAGTACGAGGTGGAACTTTGTCGAACTAAAGAAGAAAACCAGAGACAAAGACAAATACTGGACACAGTTTTATACCACACGTCAGGTCAGTTCTTTTGCTTTATTGCACTAACTATTGTTACATTTATTTATACTTCGGGTGAAGCAGCCAAAGTGGGTCTTTATGTCCGGGTGTCCTGCTCTAACAGCACCGGAGCTGGAACAGCCTCGGAAGCCAGTGTCAACCTCAGGCTGTTTTAGTGTGTGTGTGTTGTTTTTTAAAAAAAGCACCATCAGCTAATTATTTATTCATTCATTCATTCATTCATCTTCCCAACCTGCTGCATCCTGGAGGAGTCATAGATGATCACTTATTATCAGTAGTGGTTCCCAACTGTTCACAGGTCAAATCTACAATGTTGTAAGTTTTGATATTTGTAATAAATATCTGCCACTGTAGTCCTGGTGTGTGTGTGTGTGTGTGTGTATATATATACACACAGCAGAGGTACTAATTTACATTTTGAAAACAGTGACACTTGTTGAAGTCTTCATTTAAGTAGTAGATTTATAAGACGGTAGATTTCATGAGATCACATTTGGATCTTCGGGCCCCTGGTCTTTCATGACGGGGCCTTTGATGGTCCCAGGACATTTCTATTAAGCAGATCATGTTCAAACAAACTTCAGACACAATGAAGAAGCTGTTGATTTATCACTTAATACTTTATTTGGACAGTTTTTAAAATCGATCAGATTTTTCAGTTCCCGTGCTTTTAATTGAATTCAGAGGGTTCGTTAATTACACTGACGGTGTTTGTTTTTTATATATTGCTTTATTTTTTATTAGACGATATTACAGGTACACTCATACACAATAAATACGACATTCACAACACACCATGACAGGATCAGAGACAACACACAAAAAAACCCCACAGAGCGCACACAAAACAAGTACAATAACAAAAGAAACAAGAAAACACACATGAAGAGCACAAAAAACACTAAACGGGCAAAATAACAAAGATAAAAAAAACCCACATAAATAAGTGAACTGCACGAGTCTCATAGAGACATATGTTCACCTCTGACCTCCTGAGTCCTACAAGGCCTATAAGTTATTACTATTATTGTGACTCTAGATTTAATCTATTGTTAAGGTACATGAATCTATGTGTTGCTTTGCAAATGAGAAGAGGCACTGGGGTTATAGTAGTTTTTCTTCTTCCCACTCCTTTTTGAGTTAAACATTCATTATTTATTTCTTATTACCAAGTACATGCAAACCACTGTACTGCGCTATTGGTTCCTTGTATTTATGTATGGAATTATATTTGTTTTTGTGTGGCTTGAAATAAACAACAAATAAAAACTGTATATTTCTTCACTGAATTGGAAGTTCAGGTCATTTTTCGTTCCCTTGTAGTAACTTTTTGGTATTGGATTTAATTTGCGGTTCTCAACCCTAACAGTTGGTCTGTATTTCAGTGGAATCTGCAGAGGCCCATCAACAGTCTGGGGTTAAAGAAGAGGTTCCTTCTGAGCAGAAGCAGTGGAGCTCTAGTGTGGACCAGGACCAGAACCAGGACCAGGACCGGGAGGACTCAGAGGACCACCTCATTAAAGAGGAACAGGAGGAGCTGTGGATCAATCAGGAGGCTGACATCAGCAAGTTCCCTTCCACTTCTATCCCTGAGAAAAGTAACGGTGAGGAGAAAGCCCAGTCCTCACAGCCTCATCAAAGACAAACCGAGACGAACCGAGAAGAAACTGACGTAGAGGAGGTTGGAGGCTCGGAATCAGCCAATAGTTTATTTCCAAGCAGTGGCACGCAGGCGTACATCGACGAGCAGACTGAAGACTCTGAGGACACAGAGGACACAGATGAAGAATGGACCCCCAGCAGGAGACCTCAGCCGGACTTTTCCAAACGGGTCAAGTCTCCAGGCAGCGCTTCGAGACAGAGACTCGCCAGCTCTGCAGAATTTAGTGAAAATAGGACACAGGCTACCAACACACCTACAAACCTAATAAAAAACAAGGACTTCATTGTGATCGACGTGGGAAGTAACACAAAGCGCTACCAGTGCCTGGTTTGTGGTAAGACGTTTGATAGGATGCCCTACGTGCAGATCCACATGAGAGTTCACACAGGGGAGAAACCCTTTGGTTGCTCAGTGTGCGGTAAAAGGTTTGCCGTCAAGTCGAACTTAATTCCTCACATGAAAATCCACACGGGAGAAAGGCCGTTCGGTTGTACGGTCTGCGGGAACAAGTTCACGCAGAAGTCGCACTTAAAGGATCACATGAAGCGCCACACAGGAGAGAAACCCTTCACCTGCTCAATTTGTCACAAACGTTTCCGACAGAAGAGTCACGTTCGCCGACATATGGCTGCTCACGCGGGAGAGAGACGGTTTGTCCCGTATATGGTTCCAAATTACCTCATCAATCAGCCGTATGCTGTTGATGACAGCTCGCTGTTTATGCCTTATGGGGGACACGGCTCCTCCAGTGTATGAGAGAAGGGCTCGTCCTTCCTCAGTAGTACTTTAACAATACAATCATGGCATCTTTTTTTTCTTTTTTTTTTTTGGTAAACTTCACATGCTACCTTTACAGATCGTTTTGAAATATCACAGAATCCACACGTGTTGTCAAACTCAAGGCGCTCGTCCATCACGGTGGTCAACCGTGACATTTTCCAAGTGTTTGTTCCAAACCAGCCCGCGGTCTAAAGGAAGCACTGTCAGCTTGACTTTCAACTTAAAGGCCTAAAACACAGGTGTCAAACATGTGAATCTGGCCCTGGGGCCAAAGGGTCCAGTCTGGCCCTTGGGATGAATCTGTACTTTGTTAAAATTATACTGAAGATTAGATTAGATATACCTTTATTTGTCCCAGTCGGGGAAATGCCAGATATTATATCCATATAATATATATCCAGATATTAATAATAATAGTTCAGGTTCCACATTCACACTCCAGTAGGTCTGACCAACAAAGTGCATACCATAATAGCCTATAAACACTCACAACTCTAGATGTTTTCATGTATTTACAGTAAAACAAAGTATAATTTTGCAAGAAATATGAATAACCTGAACAAATATGAACAACCTGAAATGACTGAAGACACTTTAACAATGTTAAGCCTGTTATTAAACGTTATATGTCAACTATAATGTGCATGTGTATGAATCGATAAATTCAATATGTTCAAGTTACACGGATCTTTTCAGTTTGTTCATGTTTATTCATGTTACTTTAAAGGATAGATTTTAGATGTAAACATTCTAATCATCTAATTTGACTTTTTTCACTCTAAATCGTAAACAAAACTCTGGAGTTCACATGATTTTATTATTTTACTGGTTCGACCCACGTCAGATCAAATGTACCTGAACTGAAATGAGCTTGACACCCCCGGCCTAAAATATACCATCAATAATAAAAACACAATGAAACACAAAATAAAAATTAAATTAAAATCTATTGGCTTAAAAAAAAATACAAATCATCACAGTCTAGCATCAGTACAGGCCATGAGTCACCCGAGTATTAAATACACTCAAATACACCGGTTTATTCCTGTAAACAAACGGAGTCATCAGTGACAGCATCAGTGACAGCATCAGTGACAGTATCAGTGACAGCATCAGTGACAGCATCAGTGACAGCATCAGTGACAGTATCAGTGACAGCATCAGTGACAGTATCAGTGACAGCATCAGTGACAGCATCAGTGACTGTATCAGTGACAGCATCAGTGACAGCATCAGTGACAGCATCAGTGACAGCATCAGTAACAGCATCAGCTGGTGAGTTTGAATCTGTGTCGATCGACAGTGTTTCCATCGGTGTCTAGAGAGTCTGGGTTGGCACTGCACCTTCCCATTGTTGAGGATCAGTTTGAATCATCTTTATTCATCATATGTTGCACTTTTGGGAGTAATTCTACATATTCTGTCATGAAAACACATGTCATACACACTGTCGTTCCAAAAGTGGGCCGCGTGTTTGACACCCCTGGTTTAGAGAAATGTCGAGATGTTCTGGCTACTTCCTGTAGATACGATCACTAGTGTAATGATGGACAAACTTGCAGAGTTTCTTGAGGGATACATAAAAGAAAATCTATCACACGTACCTTCAGCCTCCAGAAAAGAAAAAAACAAAAAACGTTGTAGTTTGACCGAGTTAACTTACATTCTTTTCATACGAGGTTAGAAAACTGTGATTCATACCGCGTTGCATGAGTTCATCAGATGGACTCTGATCATCAAGCGCCGTCTCTCTCTCTCTCTCTCTCTCTCTCTCTCTCTCTCTCTCCAGGATGGGCTTTAGACTCTATTTATCTACAGAACTCCAGCGTGCGGTGTGTTATTTGTTTGCTTTCTTATTGTAATCACTGATCTTTTGAGTTTTGATGAGATTTAACTATGGTTTTCGTTTGCCATTTTATCCTGTAAAATAATCATTGTCTTTCCCATCTATTCATGAAAACAAATAAACAAACTGGAGCAGCGTATCTTTTTTTATATATATATATATTATTGTATTTGTATTTTTCATCACACAATATTACAGTTCCATTCATACACTATAAAACAACATTCACAAGAATAGAATAGAACTTTATTCATCCCCATGGGGGAAATTCAAAACACACAATGACAGGATCAGAGACAACAGACAAAGCACATAAACAAAGAAGGCAAAACAAACACAAATAGGTGAATAGGCATGAGTCCCACAGAGACCTATGTTGACCTCTGACCTTAGCATATCTGAGTTAATATAAACTTTAAGAGAGGATTTAATAAACGAATGTATACATGGACTGCAATAAGTAAGTCGTCAATTTTCGGTCTGTATTAAGTTCGTCTAGTAACCTTTTATTTTCAAGTTATTTGGTTTAGAACGGCGGCTGTCTTTGCGCCTCCAGACCACGTGACCGCAGCACTCACCCCAAATAACAAGCGACGAAGAAGAAAAGCTTTTTTAAACTATGAGAGACTGGATAAATTGGTTCATTTTAAGCTCTTGAGAGGCCATAAAATATTCTGTGCGCCCGGACCAGCAGAACCCCGGTGCCTTCGGACGAAACAGACTGACTGGACTTGGTTCTCTTCACATTCTGTCCATTGTACTCCCGATTTCTCTCTTGTTAAATGAGTGGTGCTAACGTTAGCTTAGCTCTCGGGCATGTCAGTCTGTATCTAATTAGCGGAGTGATGCTAACGTTAGCTTAACTCTACAGCAATATGTGTTTATCTAATTAGCCGAGTGATGCTAACGTTAGCCTTCAGTGTTTCTGACCGAAAGAGTGTCAAAATGTCTCAAGTTCAAAACCTGAGGTCGTTGGTGGAGCAGAGACTCACTGCAGCTGCCGAGGAGATATTTGGGCTGTTTGAAAGAACCATAGCAGTGTACGAGGAGGAACTTTGTCGAACTAAAGAAGAAAACCAGAGACAAAAACAAATGCTGGACAGTGAGTGGAACCCGATGAGACTGACACAAAGAGGTTTGGACACATTTGTCGATTTAAAGCCACTTGTCCAGTTTTCTATGTTACATTGAATTTGTGACACATTTGGTTGGTAATGAGACACATAATGTTGAAATATCTGTATTTTCACCCCTTTTTTTTGTTTTAATTTGATTTTCATTAGACAATATCACAGTTACATCCCATACACCACAATACAACATTCCTGACCCACAATGCACAACAAATAAAATAAAACAAAAATGACAAAAACAAACTCATAAATACATGAACCACATGAGACATACGCTGACCTCTGACCTCCTAAGTCCTACAAGTCCTGCTCAGGTATACAGAGATGAACCAATGTGGTGTGATGATTTGTTTGGGCTTTTCCCTTCCGGGGTCGCCACAGCAAATCCAATTAGCATTTTTAATTTGGCAGGAGTTTTTACGTCAGATGCCCTTCCTGACACAACCCACAGGATGCTCATGCTGGGAATCAAGTCAGGGTCCCGTAGGCACCAGTCCGGTGCTTTACCAACTGAGCTGTCCAGCTGGGGTGTACTGGTACATTTTCCAAGTAGTTTAAAAATTGCTATATATCTTGTGAAACGTCCTACTTCTGTTTTGTATCCTGTAGGTCACTCCTTTTTGTTTTAAAATCCCACCCAGTTCATGATGCAGAGTTGTACACTGGCATTTCATCCAGTGTCAGTTGCATTAGATCCAGAGTCAACCCCAACGTCGGGCCACACACTCCTCTCCTCCGTCTGAGCCTCTCTCCGTCTTTGTAGCTGTTTTCAGAATCGTGCAATGGCTGCAGTCGGAGTCAGAAGTTGCGCTTTAACGATGACGTAGCAGGTAGTCAAGAATCCGGTGTTTCAGGAGCACGTCTGTCTGTGTTTCAGGAAGTTCTTCAGACGTCTCTCAGCAGTCATTGGTTAAAGAAGAGGTTTCCCCAGAGGAGCAAGAGTGGACTCTGGATCAGGAACCAGGAGGTCCAGAGTCTCCTTATATTAAAGAGGAACATGAGCAACTGTGGACCAACCAGAAGACAGAGCAGCTTGAAGACCTGCTGGAGCCCACAGTAGACCCAGGTGCACGGCTGTCCCCCTCGCGCTGCCATGATGGTCTGAGTTCTCCGTCACTAGACTCATTCCCAGCACTAGACAAATTCTACCAACACAAACAACTGTTGACAGTATGAATAACGACAACCATTGAAACTCTGATTATCACCGTTATATCTACAGTATTTTTACATTTCACTGAGAGCTTACAGCGATACGTATAGCCATGATAGACACACACACACACACACATATATTTAGATTTATTTAATTCGGAAAAGCTCATTATCAAAATAAATATCAAATCATCCATTTTTAAGGCTGAATTTTTGGTTCTGAAGGTTTAGAAATTGGACAGTTGTGTGTGTTTTGGGTTTTTTTCTCAAAAAATGCGACAATAAATCCAGGGAGCAACTTGATACACATGTTTTTACCCAGACAACAAGGTAAATTCATCAGTTGATCGACGTGCATATTAGGGATCAGGAGGTAGATCGGGTCGTCCAATAACTGAATCCCGCTCTGTCCTTGTCGTGTGCCGTTGTGTCCTTGAGCAAGACACTTCACCTACCTTACCTCCAGTGCCCCTACACTGGTGTATGAATGAACATGAATGTTTGGTGGTGGGGGGAGGGGCTGTTTAGTGCAGATTGTGAAAACGTTCAGGTGTTGGGGGACTGTTTCAAATAATGGTCTGTTCTTAACGAGTCTCATAGAAATAAAAACATGTTCTGAAACCATTTCCATGGTATTTTGTATTTCAGATTCCATCCACCAAGTGTTGGTGCTTAAGGAAAAGGTTCCTCCCGAGCAGCAGGACTTTATCAACACTTTCCATCTGAACGCGGAGGACCGGGAGACCCTCTGCACGGAAGAGGAGCAGGAGCAACTATTGACCACCCACAATGTGGAGGACGGTTGTGGATCAGAACCAGCCCAGAGCTTTAACCCATATGACCATGTACTTGCACACACCGAGTATATGACTCGACTTCGGTCCGACGCAGAAGACAGTTGTGAAGACAAGACGGCCACTGCTGACCCTCGTACCGGTTTACGTTTTGGAAGCAGTAGCAGCTGTGATGCGTCGGTGAAAGGCTTCAGCTGCTCCGAGTGCGGTCAAAGGTTTCGGCAAAACTCAACCCTGAAAGTGCACATGAGAACACACACAGGAGAGAAGCCCTATTGCTGCTCCATCTGTGGAAAGAGGTTTTCTCAAAAAGGAAACTACAACGGTCACATGAGGCGTCACACGGGAGAAAAACCCTTCAGCTGCTCCATCTGCAACAGGCGCTTCAGATTCCGCGGAGACATGAGTCGTCACGTAAAGACGCACGCGGGGAAGAACAATGCCTGGCTGAAGCTGAGCGACATGAATCTGAGAAACTTGGCTGAACCTTCACGAATGGAAGTCAGAGCTCCGGGAGCTGAGAGTCAAGTCAGCAAAGACTGGAAGGAGGGCGGGAAACAGTCAAACAGTTGGAACAGTGTCCACGGAAATGATCTGAGCTCTACGTCTGATAAACTGTCGTTTTGTAAATACAGTCAAAACTACAGAAAAAAGTCCAAGCGCAAAGTCCATGTGAAAACCCACACAGGAAAGGGGACTGATATGAACGCTCGTGATAACCTTGACCCGGGGACGACTGGACTCACAAACTCACATCCAGATGAACATTTACAAACCAAAGTCATGGACGGAACTCCAGGAGCCAAGAATCAAAACAGCGGCGCCGGTAGAGAACGCAGGTCACAGTCCAACACTCGGACTAACGACGACTGGTCCTCCTCTCAAAACGACCCGAGGTGTAACGGTATGAAAAAGTCCTTTGACTGCTCCGAGTGTGGCTACACTTTTAGACAGATGCCACACCTAAAGATGCACATGAGGATCCACACGGGAGAAAAACCCTTTAGCTGTTCCATATGCGGAAAGAGATTTTCTCAAAAAGGAAACTCAATCAGTCACATGCGATGTCACACAGGAGAGAAACCCTTCCCCTGCTCCATCTGTAACAGGGGATTCAGATTTCGTGGAGACATGAACAGACACATGAAGATCCACACTCAACGGAAGCAGGTAATGCTAGCCACATAGCGGGGTTCTAATCAATCAACATTTAAATGTACATCCAGAGACAAGAATGTGGTCCTGGTTGTTTACTGCTCTAACAGATACATTTTTGATTGAATAATGATTTCTTTTTTCTTTAAATGTTTATTTAGCACTTTAATTTAAGCCTCCAGAGATTTCTGAATGGATCTATTGAAGCAGAATCAAGTAAAGCATAAGTCTGAAATCAATATCTTAGTACAATGTTGTTGTGGGGGGGGGGGGGGGGGGGGGGGGGGGGGGGGGGGGGGGGGGGGGGGG
>JAPTHA010000003.1:20339803-20351488 GCA_029814585.1 Gymnapogon annona
AAATTCTTGCACAACATAGACAATATATACATGATTGAAGTCCCCGGAGTTGATGACATGAACGAGGGCAGAGATGTTATTTGTTATAGTTATTTGGAACTTTTTGAGAGTTTGAGTGCTGCAGTCTTTTGTTTTTAATTGTATTTCATATGTGAGAGATTGGTTTTGCTTGTTTGGTAAAGAAGAAAAGAATGAGATGTGATGATGTAGAGTTTGGTTATTTTAAACAAATTATTCACCGAATTTATAAAACTGTTACTGTATCATAATAAATACAGCTCCCATCCTATCAAATCCCCTGCTGTGAGTTTGGATACAACTGCTCAAAATAAATACAAGGCAAAAGAAAAGACCTTTGATTTAATCTGTAAATGCAGGAAAACTTACCTTGTGCACGTGTGTGTGTGTGTGTGTCAGCCTGCTGGTTCTGGGTCTCAGGAACATGGAAGGGTCATCTGATCCAACCAAACTGGTGTCTCAGTTCCTGCTGAGGAAAACTCTGGTCCAGGTCAGACGAAGAATCCTGCAGTGCTGCAGACCCGGTAACCCCGACAACATCGTCAAGGTAACGCACTTGGCGCACACATGTTGAGGGGGCGGAGTTTGTAGCTGGTCGGCAGATGTGAAGCCCTCCCCTTTCTCTTGGTGTGTGTAGGCGTTCCGGTATCAGCGGGTGTTGTGGCCGATGCCCGTCGTGTGCAGCTCCGTCAACCCAGCAGAGCAGCGCCCCCCCGTGGAGAGAGAGGAGAGGACCATGCCTCTGTGGCTGGTGGTGAGAGAACAGCTCAGTGTGTTTCACAAGGTGTTTGAAGCCGAGTGTGAAGTCTACGGCTGGATATCATCGATCAGGAATAAATGTGTCATTGGAGTGAAAGTTAAAAAAAAACGTTTTAAATGAACAATCTCATTGATTTTGTTCTTACATTGACGGTCGAGGAACATCGAGCTCATAAGAGGCTTTCAGCTAAAGAACATACACTGTCTACAATATGGACTCATGTTATACAGTGGAACCCCAGAGTAGGATGGAGCTCGTCAACTGGAAAACTTTTCCCATAACAATACATGTAAAAATACACAGACACACATGCATCTACATACACACACACATACCGTACATACATATACACACACATACATACTCACACACTCATACATATATACACACAAACAAACGTACGTAACTGTATGTACGTGAAATATCTAGAAAGAATATATCTGAAAAGAAAGTTATGTTAATTGTCTGAAAAGGAATGCATCAAATTTATTTTAAAAATGATTTATAATGACACGTTCCCTTGGAGACAGACTGCTGCGGGAGGAGGAGGCTTGATGACGGAGGAGGGTGGGGCAGCAGAGACTTGACGTGCACGTACCAAACGTGAAGAGCAAACTAAACCGAAGAAAGAACTGAACGCTAACGTTGACAGCCTCGACGGCTCCTTGTTGGATGTGGTGCCGATGGTGGACGTACTCCTACTGTACTCTTTCACCTGCATCGGCATCGTGTTACGGGTTTTCTTCTCACCACTACCATCCTTACTTTCTTTCCTCATGGTGAACAAGGGGCGTGTAGTGCGCTCTTCTCTCGCTTTGTGTCTGCTAGCCTCGTAGCTTCTCGGACAGACGACGTTGTGGGAATTTAACTCGACTCCAGTTTCCTCCTCCTGAGCCATAAAATGAACAGACTGATGCTCTTGTAACTCGGGGTTCCACTGTATGTCGTTCTGTGTTCCTGTGATCAGATCGTTTGAACTTACTGCAGTGAAACAACAGTCTTTCTTTCAATTGTCTGATTTTGTCCTTTGGCTCCGCCCCCCTACAGAGGAGTCTTCCTGTCATCTACTCGGCCGTCAGCTGTTTTAATAATCTTCCTGGCTCAGTCACAGAGGCCATCCCGCCCTCGCGTCTGACCCGCCCTCGTCACAGTCAGCTGACCTTCCTTCGCTCCACCCCTTCGTATTGTTTTCCGGCGGGGACTCGTTACCCGCCCCGCCTCCCCGAGCACCTTGATTTCCGCCGTGTTGGATTCATGCTCATACAACAGCCCGTCCCTGTCCCCGCCCCCCCGGAGAATCCACAAACCCCACCCCCTCCCAGAGTCTTCCTGCACCGTCTACTGTTGAAGAACGGCAACACCGTGTCAGACGCCCCCGTCTCCACGACGACCATAGAGCAGATCAGACGCCACCATCAGACACTGGTCGGTCTGAGGAGGAGGAGCCACAGCAGAGACGGACCTGGTCCCCGTGCGCTCACTGAGCAGGAGGAGCAAGAGGAGGAGGAGGAGTCCGAGGTTCACCTGGCTCTGTCGGAGTCAGACGATGAAAAGTCAGACTCAGAGACAGAGGAGGCGGGGTCAGGACTGGAGGGGGCGGAGTCAAGACGGGAGCCAGTGGAGTCTGAACATGAAGAGATGTCGTTCAAAGGAGAAACCGTTAGCGTGCAGGTGAGTCTGAACGGAGCGTGAACACACAGTCAAATGTAAACAAGTGTTCTGTGGTGTTTGTTTGTGTCCTGTAGCTGTCAAGTTATTTCATTTGCATATCACACTTGGACTTAAAAGCGTCATATACTATGTAGCGTATCTTACTGTAGTGTTCTTTTTCTCTTAATTCCTTATTTTATATATTCATACTGACATGGAGCAACTGCATACAAACAATTTCCCTCGGGATTAATAATAATATTAATAAAGTATTCTGATTCTGATTCTGAACTGGGTGTCTGCGGGTCCTTAAAACCTCTGAAAAAGTCTTCAATTTGTTTGTCCATAATTAAGGCCTTAGTTACCCTTAAAAATGACAATCCTTAAATTCTGCCTTTTTAAAGGTCTTAAAAATGACACAAACACAATAAGCAAAATTCCAATGTGTTTTCTTCCTTTGTACACCGGCTGAGTGGCTCAGTTGTTAAGGCAGCGGGCCGGTGCATAGGGGACCCGGGTTCGATTCCCGGGATGATCATTCAGTGGGTTGTGTCAGGAAGGGCATCTGATGTAAAACTACTGCCAAATCAAATATGCCAATTGGATTCGCTGTGTCGACCCCGGGAGGGAAAAAGCCAATAGAAGTCATCATCAGTGTGTAAAGAATATGGTACATCTGTAAATATACGCAGCTGCAGAACAAGTTGTGGATGTTCTGCTACAGAGTTGTGACCTTGATGTATATTATTTTTCATCAGTTCCATTGAATATATGGACAAAACCATTTGCAATTTGGTCACACTTTTTGCTGTCTCGCAGATAAAAGGTCTTAAATTTGATTAAAGTGGCCTTATAAAAAGATCTGAAGTCTTGGATTTAACTCCCTTAAACCTGCAGATACACTGATGTATAAGATGTATAAGCTGTTTGTATGAAGCGGAGCGTAATATAATAATAAGGATAACAACGTAGTACCTCCACACTGACACATTGTTGGTGTGATGTGACCTTTCAGGAGACGCCGTTGATGCACGAAGGTGGCGATGACACGGATGATGATGATAGTGATGATGAAGGTCAGAGGGCAGCAGAGGATGTGGCGTTTGCTCAGGATTACTTGCACAGGGTAAGATCTGACCTCTGACCCTGCCGCATTCAGACTGAGCAACAGTCAATAACCATCTGTTCATTCTTATTTTGAGAGGTTACTGGTTGTTTCATTTGCTCGGTTTTTATGATTTAATTTTGTGTTCATAGGTTGTTTCACAAACCAGCTGGCTCAGATCTACTCAGATCTGCTCAGATCTGCTCAGATCTGCTCAGATATACAGACACAGATAGAGTAAAAAACCAGGAGTGAAAAGATCATCCCCGTCAGGGCAGCTTTAAATAACCGTTCAAACAGAGAACCATCGCAGGAGCCTGTCCGTGTGTGCAGCTGTGCTCTGATTGGTCGTTCCTCTGCGTAGGTGTGTTCGGTGGTGCAGGTGTGTCCAGAGCGAGCAGAGCGCCTCCTCCAGGTGTTGGATACCTTCTCAGGTTCGTCTGCGCCTCCAGACTCTCTGTTCTTCAGCCTCAGCTCCGTCCTGTCGTCGTCTCCTCAGCTGCTCAAAGACTTTGCTGCCTTCTTGACTCCCACGCAGGCCGAGTGCTGCGGACTGGTAGGTCACGTGACTGATGCTTCCATTTAAGGTCCATACTGACCTTAAACGCAACAAAGATTTGTCGTGATGCTTAACAATGATGTCGTGTTTTATACCAGTGGAACCTTTTTTACTCCACGGACCGGTTTAACGTGTGTCAATGTTTTCAGGGACCGGCCTTTAAGTCGTGGTGAATAAAACAAACTAAAATGATAGGACCCACATAAAAATGGTATTGGTATAATAAGGGTGAATCCACTGTGTTAGCAGCAACAACTTTATTAGCAGCAACAACGTAACATGAGTAACGGCCTCTACAACCAAAGAAGCCAAACACACGCGTTTGTTTTGTGTTTATTTTTCCAGCTTGGGGTTTTCAGTGTAGCTAATGCTAATGTATTATGTGTTAGTTTCAATGTAGCTAATGTGTTATGTGTTAGTTTCAATGTACCTAATGCTAATGTATTTTGTGTTAGTTTAAAAAAAAAACTCGATTCACAATTTCTATTTTTTTTTCCTGATTTACAAAAACATAACTCCGGACAAAAATTGTTTATATGTAAAGGACGCGCCGCAGTCAGTGCACTACGGAAAGCCTGAAGAGAGTCTTGGCGAATGCAAAATGTGTGTAATAGGAGAGGGGGACAAAATAATAAAAAAAAATCGATTTTTTTCGATTTGACTGACAAACTTGATTCACGATTCGAATCGATTTTTTCCCAGCACTAGTAGTGGATGTAGGGAACACATGACCATCTGGACACCAAAACATACACACCTAAATACACACCAGAGAATGCACTAGTTTTCCAGAATAAATCATCCTTCACAATCTCATTATAAGTCAAACAGAAGTAATGTCAGTTCTGTGTTCTTGGTGTGTGTCTGTGGCCCCGGAGCGTGGGGACCACTCTTTTTTTTTCTTCTTTTTTTTTTAACAATCTTTATTTATATTTTTTCAGAGAAATACACAAAATATGAACTGTAACATCCAATTTACTTTTACAGGTGAGGGTGATGATGTATAGAGATTTTTCTTCTTTTCTGGAAAACAGTGTCAATTATCCTTATGAAACTATACATTGACAGCGGATGTTAAAATGAGAAGAAAAAAAAGGGAAGGGACCACTCTTTGACCTCTCACTCTCCCTTGTGTCTCAGTTGGTGGAGCAGCAGCTGTTTGAACGCAGCCGGCAGTTTCTACGGCGACTGGGGAGGAGCCTGGGAGAAGGCTCCGCCCTCTTCCAGGAGGTGGTGTCAGTTCTGCAGGGAAGCTCTGCCCCCTCACTTGAAGACAGGGAGAAGGTAGGTCGTGACCTTTGAGAAGCCGATGATCTGATTGGCCCACAGTGTCATGAGAATAACTGCGCTCCTTCCTTGATAAAGTCACTATGTGGTCCCGATCAGGAAGACGTTGTAATTCGACGAGGACCGGTCTGGGTTTCGGACCGGACTTCCCAGTTCCGTTTGCTCGTTCAATTCCTATCTCCAGACTCGCACCTGCCTCTCCGAGGACTTTTGGTGTCCACTCTGTAAAGAACTGGACAGGGTCGGATCCCTCAATGCCTTCACTCGCTCCCAGAATACGGATATCTTTCCTTCTGCTGTCGTTCTCAAACTGGTCCATTTTTCTTTGCGTCTGCTCCAGTTGTGACAGCCCTCTCGCATATTGGGTTATCCCGTCCTCCTCGCGTCCTGTGATTGGCCCACAGTGTGACTGACGCCTGCGCTCTGTTGGTTTTCTGTCTCAGATCTCGTCCCTCCTCAGGCTCCACCCAGACCTCCAGCAGGAATTCTGGGACTTTTTCCAGCAGCTTCATGCCCCATCATCTCCAGTGGCGACCGTGGCAGACACCACAGACACAAATGGCATTTCCCGGGATGGGTCCGACACATGTGAGGACAGAGGCACAGGAAGTGACTCCCAGGAAGAGGAGGAGCCTCCAGTTTGTGCCAAAAACGCCTCGGTGTCGTCCAATGGAAAGAAGGTTATTGTTTGGACCCGGTAAGAACAAACACTATTTCTTTTATATTTGTTACTATTCTAATAATACCTATTTTTAGTAAGAGATGAATTTTTGAAAAATGACTTGGATAACATAGTAATATGTAAGAGACGATCTGACAGAACGAGCCTCTGTGTTTTTAGGAACATGTTTCTAAAAGCAAATGCCCCCTTTTTGGAATATAAAAACATGCGAGTAAATGTAACTTAAATTAAACATTTTTAAAAAAGTTTAATTAAATTAAAATAGTTTACAGTAAGAGAAACTGTCATTAACCTAGAGATGTATAACGTCGGGGGCCCTTCACTGTCCTCTGTAGGGAATGAACTTCCATACTGGTCTATGGTGATGAAGCTGGGGGGCGCTGTCACGAACTGTGCCAAATGCCTGTAACAGATGTGAAGACAATCAGATGTTTAGTCATGTAGCGAGAAAAAAAAATCTTTATAATAACAATGATGTATTAGATTGATATAGTGCTTTTCTATTAACACATACTCAGTGTGTATATTAATGATCCATTATAGTTTCAGCCTCAGGGTCACACTCTGACGGTGTAAACTCTTACCCTGAAACTGGCCAAAAGGGATTCACGTTGTGGGTTTTCCTACACACAACACAAAGCAAGGCAGTGATTGTCAATCCTCCACAGCACTGATTGACACAACGTGACTGAACGCAGCTCGCAGCAGCAGTAGTTTGCGTTCTGTGGTTCTTCTTCTGCTGATTGGTCACTTTAACCGTTTCAGACACGCAGCTGACCTGTCCTGTTTCACACCCTGTTTCAGAGAGGCAGACCGTCTGATCCTGACGACCTGTCAACAGAAAGGAGCCAATAGGAAGACATTCAGACAGGTGTCCACCCAACTGGGTAACAAGACTGCACAGCAGGTGAGGGGCGGGGCTAATACAAGCCTTGTGTGTGTGGGATTGTACTTTGAACAGAGCCCAGCGAACTGAGACAGGTGAGCTGAACTACCCACCCCCCCGTGGCGTGGACGAAGAAGTGACGGAATTGTTACTAAGTGATGTGTGACATTCCACAAGACAGATGAACCCGCTGACTGCTGCTTTTACAGGGTCAGAACCACTACAACCACAGACAACACTCAGCTTGTCCTTTGAGCCAAAGCCTGTGTCAATAATAACACATTTCTGTGTCTCTGCACAAAATGATTTGCACCTTATATTGTATTAGACTACTGTATATTTATATATAATTTTCAAAAATGTCTTATTTACAGGAGAAACTCCAATCTCGATGTACACACGTATAATGACAATAAAGGGAATTCTGATTCTATACCATCACTTTTTTCCCAAAAAGAGGAAAACACCATTGAACAAGCTTTCAAGTCTAACTTATCTCTGATATCTGATCAAAGAAGTGTGATTTTAATCTCTGCACACAGATAACTAATTACTAAAATGACAAAATTAATGTTTTAACTTTTGTATTGTAGTATTTCTTATTGTTTCCATTTTTACTTTGTATTTTATTGCTTTTATTGTATTTTAGGACTATTGTTATTGTTGTGATTTGAAAGTCTCTGTAGCACTTTGAGATTTGCTTTCAAATGTAACGTGCAATCTAAATAAAATTCATTATTATTATTAATGTGGAAAAACGGTGTATCATAAAACACTGCAGGTAAGATAAAGCTTGAGTAGCTGGGATAGGCTCCAGTGACCCACGCGGCCCTGCAAAGGATAAATAATAATAATAGTACATTTAATTTGTTGCGGGTTTGGAAGATGAATGAGTGTTTGTAAGTGTGACAGTGTGCTAATATTCAGACAGTATGTAACACTGAGTGTATTTGCACCTTTGTGGTGTTTCTCAGGTGAGTCTCCGTTTCCGTGACCTGATGAGCCTGTTCCACTCAGCCAATCACAAGTCCGTGCCATGTTCTTCAGAGGACCAACCAGTCAGCACACGGGAGGCGGCGCCAGACTAATCAACCGACCAATCACAGATGAGTTCAGAGTGCGGTACACCAGACTCACACAGAAGTACGTGGACATTGTGAAGGAACAGGAACAGGTGTCTACAGACGGACTAGACCCGGTCCTGTTGAGGATGACCTTCTCCACAGACCTGCAGACAACGTGTTGGACGCTAGTTCAGGTTCTGTCAGAAACATCCGTCCGTCTTCGGAACCACTTGAGCCTCTCGAGGGTCGCTGGGCTGTAGGAGCCTCTCCGAGCCACCTATGGCTCAAGGTGGGTACTATGCTGCTTACTTAGGTGTATTTATTTCAATCTCTCTCTGAGGCTCCACCCCCTTAAACACATGGGGTCGTGGCCCAAGAGGTCCTCGTCAATCAAAACCGGATCTGAAGTCCAGAAACACAACTGATCTCAGCACGACTCTGGCTACCTTCAGAGAGCAGGCAAATGTTGCCCCAAACTCCGTTTTTTTTTCTGTCATGTGACCTGATTTGTTAAAGACCGTTTGAGCAACATTAATCCAAATGTCTCTAAACTGACCCAGTTTCTCAAAATTGACACTTTTATATATGGTTCTAAATCTGATACGTATCTGCTATTTTGTAATGCGACTTCAATCTAGACGGCCGGGTCACACTTATCTGACCTTTATGTCATCGAAATGTAACAAACGTCATAGTTCTGCATCCCAGGAAGAGCACAGAGGGGAAAAAAATCTGATTTCAACAAAAAATGTGCATTAAGATGTGCTGCCTGAACACAGCCTTGGATCAGCAGCTGCAGCTAAACATGTTCACTGTGGTTTTTATTGTATTCTTTGACGTCATCAGTTCAGTGAACTAGAAGAAAATGTACATTTTGAAGGTAGGTTTTTTGAAGTATTAGTAAGGTCTGATGTTTGTTTTTTTTTAAACGCTAACATGTTAATATGAGACACTGGGCTCATTTTTGCACATTTCTCGGAAGAATTTATAAATGAGTTTATTCATGTTGAATAAGAAACCACTGAATTTTGTTTTAATAAAAAAACATCACGTTTTTCCACAAGTGATTGGTTTCACAGTTTTTTGTTCACGTCAAATGTCACTGTTCATGTCGGGATGATTTTAACTGCAGTCTCAGTTAATAACAGAACAGCTCTTTCTAAGCATACAATGTATGACATTTCCATATTACATTTTCTAAAAAATAAAAAAGCCATGTTAAAGTTCAGTATTTTGTTGTCTTTTGTAGTGTGTCAGTTATTTCCAGTTATGTTTAAACTCACAGGAATCAGGGATGTGTTGACTTTCTGTCGCAGTCTGTTTGAAGGCACGTTCTCTTTAAATCAACACTGCTCTACTCATGCTGTAAAAGTGACTTTATTATGTCACATTTTGATGAATAATTATCTGTCTGTGTGCACATCCAGGGGTTTTACTGTGGAAGATAAAACAAGGCGTGTTTTCAATTAATAGGAGTAATTTCTGTCAGCATTAAGAATTTCCCAAAAAATAAAAACATGTGAATCTTGGTGATAAGATACAGTTGATTCAATTTTTAATTCATTCTGCCTATGTCTTTTTGTGCCTGTATACAAATATTAAAACTTTAATTTGTTGCACTACAGTTTGTACAGAACGTATGACAAATATGATAATCATAAACAGATTACCACATTTTTTTAGTCATATCAATATAATGCAGGGCTTGATTTGTGATGAGGCTTGTTTGCCGTCTGCTGTTAGTTAATAAACACAAACATCGATATTTACCTGTCGCATTACCCATACGGTATAGATGAGAAATAACATGACACTTGATATAAAAATCTGAAAAACCTGTTGTTGACAAGCGCCAGATTACATCAGAGCGTCTTAGTTAGGTGTTCCTGGTTAGTGCTGGACATCGCTGACCAAAAGTGATATAAAGAAGGTTAACTGGATCTCAATCCAATCAATCAAGCGCCTGTGGACACTGGACAAAGAAACTCGATCTGAGGCACAAAGATCAATGCGTTTTATTTATGTGAATCAAGCTATTATTTTTTGTTCATTTTATTGTAATTAAATACATGATTTAAATATATAGGTCTGTGAGAGTATATGGTGATTTAATTCTGTATACACCTTGCACCGACTGACGTTCATTCATTTAAAAGGGGGGTGTCAAACTCATCTCACTCAGGGGCCACATTCAGGTAGACTTGATCTGAAGTGGGCCAAAGCAGTAGAATAACACCATAATAACGTATAAATAATGTCAACTCTAAACTTTCCTCTATGTTTTTAGAGTGAAACAAGTCCAATTATATGATGAAAATGTTCACATCTAAAAACTGTCTTTTAAAGCAATGTGAATAAACACGAACAAACTGAAAAGATAAGTGCATTTTTAACAATATTATACTTCACTTTAACATTTACACATGTACAGTACATTATAATTGACATAATATTTAACAACAGGCAGAATATTTTGAAATTGCACTGGCTTCTTTTAAGTATTTTCAGGTTGTTGATAATTCTTCAGGTTATTCCAGTTTTTTTTGTCAAATACTACTTAGTTTTACTGTGAATACATGGTCAAATTTGGAGTTGTGAGTATTATTAGGTTATTATGTTGTATTGTGTTGTATGTAGTGTTAGTGTTTTGTTGATCTGACCAACATGAGATTGAATTGGTCTGACTGTGGAACCTGAACTAATAATATTGTTCATATCATTACATCATTATTGCACAGATTCTTCTGAAGGGCCAGACTGAAACCCTTTGGCGGGCCGGATTTGGCCCCCGGGCCACATGTTTGACACCTGTGATTTAAAAGGAGCACTACCCCGTACCAATATGGCGGATCCACTGACGCATTAGGTCCCAAAGACCGCAGCCGCACTAACAACCGGAAGTACTAGCCAGGCGTTCCAAATAAAAGCGCGAGAACCAATGAACAGTGCATTTATAGGGTTGAAATGTACTGGCGTCAATTAAAATCAACTGTCTGCCTCAAAAACAGAAGATTCAATGTGAATAGATCGCCCGTGAGATGATCCTAGATTTAATTGTGCTTCGGATAATGCCCTGAGACTTTTATTTTGAGGTTCCACGCCGGAAGTGTCGGTACTTCGAATTTCATGGACGCTCGGCGGAGGTCGGAGCTGTTCGAGAGCTCCGGTACCGGCTCGGCTCTCACGGTTCAGGTTGAAATATCTCTCTTCCCCGTCCGGTTCGACCTGTCCGACATGGCTGCCATACCTGCCCGTGTGTTACGCGCCTTGCCCGCGTCTTCTTTGTTGTTGTTCCTCGCGCTGCTCTCTCTTCCCTCCGCCGGGTCCTCGCGCAGGGATGTGCTGGAGCTCGGGGACGCAGACTTCGACTACCTGGCAACGGAGCACGAGACCATGCTGGTGGAATTCTTCGCTCCATGGTAACGGACCGGAGCAGAGAGACGCTCCCGGTCGGGCTGTTGCATGTTTAGTGTGCTCCATGGTAACGGACCGGAGCAGAGAGACGCTCCATGGTAACGGACCGGAGCAGAGAGACGCTGCCGGTCGGGCTGTTGCACGTTTAGTGTGTTTATTGTGTCGCTGGTGTTGGTGAAAACGTGTGTGATGACGACCTGCTGACAACAGACAAAACACACACACAATGACAGGATCAGAGACAACAGACAACACACACA
>JAPTHA010000003.1:20519748-20538571 GCA_029814585.1 Gymnapogon annona
TAATCTAATCTATGAAGGCCAGGAGACAGTCACATCCACTCATATAGTGATGGACATTTCATGAGGTAGGAATGATAAGACAGGTCTCATGTATATATATTTTATAATTACATGTCTACTCAATGAGCCTCATTCTAATCACCATTTGCTAAATTGAATAAAATGATAAGATTTATGTCCCATATCCAACAGCAATCTGTAAAAGTAGTGGTGACACCAACCAAGCGATCTTCAGAAACTCGACAAACTCTAGCCATGTCACTGCTCAGCCTGTGCTTTTACTTCAGTCTGACACAGTTGTCTTATTTGGTTTTTAAGCCTGTTTTATATGAACTATATTTGGTGTTTTTAATTAGCTATTTATTAGATTTTCTCTTCTTGTTTGATTACCATTTTATTTAATTTTTACTTATGTGTTTAACAGCATTTCCTATCCCTGAATTTTAATTACATTGTTTTCTCTTCTTTCCGAAATTGCAGTCCATGTTCTACCATGATTTTATAAATTTCACTTATTTTATTAATATTTGATGTCTGTTTTATTGTATTCCTTCATATATTTTAAACTAGAGTCTATCTCATTTTGTTTTGTTTTTTTAAATTTCAGCATTTTCAGTCTGTAAAGCACTCTGAGTCAGCTTCTGTTGTTCTGAATGTGCTACACAAATAAATCCACTTAACACCGAGTCAGTAACAAGAACAACAGACAGAAGTTGATACTTACAGCAGCACCGGGCTGACCAACAGGACCCATTGGACCAGGTGGACCAGGAGGACCCTATGAATGAACCGCAAATACATATAAACACAACGGCATGGCAACGGAGAAACATTACAACAATTAATAATCCTATGAGTCTGACAATTTCCACTCATGACACATTCACTTACATGTTCTCCTTTACCTCCTTTGGCACCCTTCTGACCAGGTTCACCAACCTCACCCTGGAAGCACAGAAAAGAACACAGTGTTAGAACAAAGACTTTAGAACTAGGCTCTTCTGTCAATGACCCCCACTAGTGGAAAGAAAGGGCTCAGTGGACTGGGATAAAGGCTGTGGGCTACTGACCTTGTCTCCGTCTTCTCCAGGTATTCCAGGTGATCCAGCAGGACCAGGCAAACCCACAGGACCCTGCACTCCATCCCGACCTGCTGGGCCAATCGGACCTTTTTCACCCTGAGAGGAAGAACAAGAGGAGAATCACCAGCTGGCATTGTATTTATTTTAGATAGCTATGGTTTTATGACTAATGTATAGTGTTTTGTTTCAGCACTTGAAAAAGTTGAAATATTTTTCCAGCATTCTTTATTCTGTATATCAACGTATATTTACTGCACACTGGATGATAAACTTCAGATACTCACAGGCACTCCCTTCTCTCCGGCGGGTCCAGGAGGTCCCTGAGGTCCGGGTCTCCCAGGAGGTCCAACAGGTCCAGCAGTACCAGCTTGTCCCCTCTCACCGGGAGACCCCTGGTATGAAAGAAGTACATCAATAAATGAATGACCACTAAGATTGTAGCACGTAAGACACATTTTGAAGAAGTAGTATTTGTTCAACTTTCAGATAATTTTAAAACATACAGCAGGTCCAGGAGGTCCAGCAGGTCCTTCACTTCCCTTCAGTCCTCCGCCTCCCTGGAAGCAAAAGCAAGAAGAAAATTGGCAAAAAAATTTTCGCTGCAAAATGAACCAAAATGAAACCAAAGTATTAACCTGTCAGTCGACTTATTGCCATTGAAATACATGTGAAAACACTGATAACAGCTGATAACACTGTGTCTATACTCACAGGGGTTCCAGGAAGTCCTCTCTCTCCAGGGAAACCTCTCAGTCCTGGGGGGCCATCTTTACCAGGACCTCCAGGGGGACCAGGATCTCCTTTGGTTCCCTCCTTTCCTGAGTTACCAGGGAGTCCCTGCTCTCCAGGTGGACCTGGGGGTCCGGGATGGCCGCGCTCACCCATGGGGCCAGTCTCTCCTGATGGACCCTGGGTGAATGGAACAAAATGTAGAGGAGAAAGGATGAAGGGAAAGATGATGGGATGAGGTGCAAAAAAGGATGAAGAGCAAAGAAGAGAGAATTGATGAGTTGTTATGAAAACTGTTTTGATTTCCATTCTTCTCACTGGTGAGGAGGTAATTCTGTTGAGTGATGAAGAAACCCACCTGAGGTCCGACCACTCCAGGAGGCCCAGGTGGACCCATCTTGCCTTGGAAACCCTGAAAGAAAGAGTTCCAGTCAGCAATTACAGAAATGGTGTTAATGTGCAGAACTAGCGTCTTCCAACTGTTCAGATGAACAGTAATGTTTTTAGTTCATGTCTCAAGCATTTGGTGACCCAAGAGCAGAAGAAATCAGGATGATCTTCTAATAAACAAACCATTTTCATAGACCCATAAAGATGGAGGATCCAGTACCATTCACTGTTGCTATAGACAAGTCATAAAATCCAATATGTCTGCCAGTGATTACAGCTGTCAATCAGCAATTATCTAAAGTCTAAAAATAAGAGTCTTCTATCCTCCCCCGTCACTTGAAGTACAATATATATCTGGTTATTGAGGAAGTTTTGAACAGTGTTATAATATAATAAATGATAAATAATAGTGCCTAAACTTTCACATCCAACACTATCTCATCAAAACCCTAAACAAACCGTTAGTTCTGAACAGACATTTCAACAGAAAGACTGATTTTTGACAAGCAAAATGTCAACTACTATGATCCAGACTATATCTGTTATTCATATATAAATGAATAACAGAATGAATAACATATAAAAAGTCATAGTAATCACTTAAAGCAGCAAAATGAACCAGTGAAAAAAAAAGAGTAAATAAAAATAAAACCTACAACTTCTCCTCTCTGTCCGGGGTGTCCAGGCAGTCCGTCTTTTCCTGGTGGTCCCTGTGTGGTAACATCAGTCCAGAATCAGAATCAGAAGGACCTTTATTGTCATTGTAATTTCACAGTGCAATAAAATATAAAAGAATAGAAGTACAGTGCAAAGAAAAGAAAAAAAAAAACAGAATATACAGGTCAAATAGAATATTCAGTGCCATCTCATTTTCATGCAGAGGCATAGGTATGTTTGTATGTACATATCTAAAAGCCTGAATTGTTTACATTGCACAGATGTGTGCTATGGTGTATTGCATATGGTGTTCAGTGTGTTGAACAAGATGGTGGTACACACTGGCGTTGAGGGTGATGATGGCCCTGGGGAAGAAGCTGGCTTTTTTTCACAGTAACATTTCAATCATTTTCTTATGTTACTTTTACTGACACTATTAACGCTCAACTACAAAGTTCAACACTGTCATTCAAACATTTGCCCTTACAGGAGGTCCCTTTGGCCCGGGGAATCCGTTGGCTCCCTGAGGTCCAGGCAATCCCTGTCCAAACAAAAACAGAGACGTGATAAGAAAAACTATTCACTAATAGAGGGTTAATCGTTTTCTGACAAGGATTCAGTATGTGGGCCTGCAATTAGATCTTTCCTGTGATAAAAATAAAATCCTCACCCTCTCTCCGGGAGGACCAGGAGGGCCATCACTTCCTGAAGTTCCCTGTATAAACAAAATAAAGCACAACGTTTAAAAAAATGCTAAACTCAGACTCATTTATCAAGTACATGGAAAATGTACCAGTACACCACATTGGTTCAGCTCTATATACTCCAGCAGGGCTTGTAGGACTTAGGAGGTCAGAGATCAACATATGTCTCTATGTGACTCATGCCCTTCACTTATTTATGTTTTTTTTATCGTACCCGTTTTGCATTTTTCATGCTCTTTGTTTGTGTGTGTTTTTTTGTCTTCGACGTTGTAGGTATTTTGTGTTTTTTGTGCTCTTCATGTGTTCTTTTTTTTGTCTGTTGTCTCTGATCCCGTCATTGTGGGTTGTGAATGTCGTATTGTAGTGTATGAATGTAACTGTAATATTGTCTTGTGAAAAAAAAAATCTAATAATATCCAAAAAATGCAAAACCTGTCTCATCATTGAAATACAACTAATTCAATTCAATTCATTCATTCTCCAAGCCGCTGAATCCTTTGCAGGGGGTTCACGGGGGTTGCTGGAGCCTATCCCGGCCACATAGGGGAGGGGATAGGCAGGGGGGGGAACCCTGGACAAGTCGCCAGTTCATCGCAGGGTCATCATGGGCAAGGTGGGTGAAGTGTCTTGCCCAAGGACACAACAGCTCATGATCAGGGGAGAGCGGGAATTGAACCGCCAACCCTTTGGGTAACAGACGACCCGCTCTACCACCTGAGCCACGGCCGCCTCAATTCAATTCATCTAAATACAATTCAATGATAACAATCTCAGAAGTGTTTTGGGTTCCACGACATGTAAACGACACTGATACTAATGTCATATCACATGCAGTGATAGAATGATTATCATCACTAGTCATCATGGTATTTACGTTACGCTTTTGTCTCCGGATAAATCTACTGTCCACACAAACCTTTGCTCCTGGTTTTCCGGTAGCGCCTCTGGGTCCTCTCTGTCCTCTGGGACCCTGACAGACAAATCACAATCTTCATTAGTGGAAGTAAGTTAACTCTTAACTCTCCTGAGAGCAACCATCTAGAAGAATGAGTGAATGCAGGTGAATGAATGCACGAAGGACCAAACAGTACCGTTGGGCCTCTTTGTCCTCTTGGTCCTGCTTTGCCGGTAAGACCCTGGAAAAATGGAAGAAAAACAGTTGGAGACATTCATTTAAGGTCATTCTATTTGAACTGCTCCATCTGCACAACCTATGAGCTAATGACTCAAATGTCAACTCATCATATTCCTCAGTCACTTACAGCCTTACAGTCAATCATGATGCAAAGTCAGACAGAAGTCGTCAAACGTACCCTTGTTCCCTTCTCGCCGTTGGAGCCAGGGAATCCTGGGAATCCAAGAGATCCCTAAAATGACATAACAACAACCAACATCAGCACTGTTCGCTGTTTTTCACACATGATAGTGGAGCGTGTGGCTGTTTTTCTTACCTTGGGTCCTAGTCTTCCAGGATATCCAGGAAGTCCAGGTACACCAAGTTTACCCTGAAATCACAGACACATTGAATCTGTACATATTCACCCAAATGTGATGTTACACTGACAGAAAATCTTCTTAACAACACATTATCCTCTCTCCCTTTATCTTTTTATTTTATTTCAAATTTATCAGAAACTTTTATCAGAACTTTTATCTTTTAATTTTGTGAAATCAGACCAAGAGTCATGTCTTCTCTGAAGAGGACTTACCTTCTCTCCAACTAATCCAATTGGTCCGATTTCACCAGGAGGTCCAACACGACCCTTTGGACCCTCTGGACCGTCCTCACCCCTTGGTCCTGGTACTCCAACCTCACCCTAACAGCAGACATTATCAAGATAAATACAAGAAATAAACTAGCAATTATTTTAAACAACCAACCACACTCTTACCCTCTCTCCCTTGGCACCGAAGTCGCCTTTGATTCCAGGAAAACCATCTTCTCCCTTTGAACAAAAAACAAAGTAAAATGTCAAAAAACTATTTATTCTGGATATAAACAGACAATATCAACATTTGCCTTGACTCATATGTTCAGTAAGAGAGTATGAGAAGTTTGTATTCACAAATGTTCAACTGTAGTGAATTACTTACTTTCTCTCCCTTGTGGCCCTTTAATCCACGGATTCCTTGAGCACCCTGCAGTTGAAAAAGTGTAATTATAAGTACAACAACACAATATTATTCCACATTTAATAAAAGAGTTTGTAATCAAGCAGGAAACACTAAAAGAGAGAGTATGTGTTGACCTTGATGCCACGAGGACCAGGATAACCAATAGCTCCCTGAGGACCATTAGGACCCTAGAGGAACAAAGAAAAACACAATATATCATCATTTTCACATGTGAAATTCAGATTACAAATGCAAGGTGGTGTCATATGTAATGTTTACACTCCGTGGACTGATACCCACCTGGTTTCCTTTGGTGCCAGCAGGCCCCTCCTTTCCTGGGTGACCCTAAGGGAAGAGACAGGAAGTTCAAGGCTGGAGAAGTACATTAGGATTTGGTGTATTGGGTTTATGTCAGCCATCTGGTAATAAACCTACAGGAGGACCATCAGCTCCTGGCATTCCTGGCAAACCTGGTTTTCCTGTGGGACCCTGAAAAAGAGGAGAGGATTGTCCTGAACTGAAGTTTATTTATTTATTTGACAGGGACAATGCAGTCAGACATAGTTACAGGTTTGTAGCTGATGTGATGCATATAAGTTAATAGCTAACGCTAATTTTCAACTCCTGTCCCTGGTTGGGCCTTTTTCTAAAACACCAAAGTATAATACAGTAAAATAAAAACAAAAAAGGGAGACACAGTTCACTGGATTTACAAATAGACACTTTTTTGCCAAGCTTTGGTTGTGGTGGTGGACATTGTGAACTCTGGATGTGATTTCAAGTGTCAGTGAGTTCCAGAGTTTGGAGCTCTTACAGGTGAAGGCTGACTGTCCCAGTGTTGTTTTGCAGAAGGGGTTTCTGGAGTTTAGGGTTGAGGAGCTTCTGGTGGGTTTATTACTGTTGTGTCCCTCAGTAAATTGTCTGAGTGGTTCAGGTGCTAGGTTGTTTAAATACTAAATGTATTTATTCATTTATTTTTTAGAAAACTTAAGCAGGGTAAATATGTTGTGCTTAATGCTGGTGTAGATGTGTCACTGGTCACTTCTAGTTAATGACTACATGAAACATGAGATGCAATTTTAAAAATTTTGTTGACTACATTTCTAGGTAATTTTAAAATTTTTTGTGTGTGTCACTTTTCATGCAGAGTAACTGCCTTACTTTCTCTCCTGGGGGTCCAATAGCTCCCTGAGGTCCAGGCATTCCCTAAGAAAAAATCCAAACCCATGAGCCATATGTTCACTGTATAATACAGATACTGGTGACTGTAGAGGTCAATATCACTGCCATGTCCTCTCTCCTCTGTCTCACCTGAGTTCCTGGGGTTCCCTGCTGACCTGGAGGTCCGGGCTCTCCTTGAGGACCCTGAGAAACAGAAAAATAAGATATGATGACCATGACAATTTAACAGGGCAAGGACATTTTCAATGATGTCCTCAATATCAACCAATCAAGGGACACTCACCAAATTTCCTTTGGGACCCTGGTTCCCATCATTTCCTCGAACACCCTGAAAATAGAAAATTAAAACTTGACTGATACAGGAATTAAAAGCGATTTAAAAACTAATTCGAAACATATCAAATATTGTTGCATGTCACTATAATATTTTCCCAATACTAAATAATATAAAGGAGACCAATGTGATGGAGGCTTTAAACTGAACAGTAATGAGTAATGATTTTTAATTGTAATGGGTTCTGAAATAGCCAGCGCTTAATGCAAAGGAGATGGTTTGGTGTGTGCACTATTTTGCAGAAATGGGCAGAGTATTCAACTCCGCTGAAAATGCTCCAACGCCACACAACTCGATGACATTTAACCGTCATGTGTCTGAAATGGACACTTGTTACTCGTGTGTCTGAATCCTGGATAACTCAGTGTGCCAGTATTGTTCTGAGGTGGCTGCAGGATCATAACATGTCCATTTTAAGCTTACTGGACATTCCCAGGTCACAGTGTGTAGCTTCAGGGGCTGTTGCGGGCTTTCACTGGCAACAGCAGCATAAAACAACACTTCTAAAATAAAAAAATAACAGCAGCACATTGTGGCACAGAGTTGTTTTACTCACAGGAGGTCCGGGAATTCCAGGAGGACCTTTGGGTCCGAGCAAACCACGAGGTCCCTAGAAGCAAAGACACAGAATCACACACACACAACAACACACAGGTGTAGAGGCACACGTGAACCAGACAGACCAACAGAAAGGCACATGCAAACCACCAGTCAGCAAACAGGAAGTGATCAAAGAAGAAAATAAACAGGAAATAAACTACTTTTAATATATAATATTTAAGAAGGAACATGAGCATTAACATGAAAGAGATAAACCAACATGAACTGATTATTATCACTGTCTGCACTGGATGCTGACTTGATTTTACAATATTTTTGCAGACATAAGAAATACTTATGTCAAAAGTTCTGGAAGAACAATAAAGATATTTCTCGCACTGGAACATTCTGTATTGTTGGATTTTGGACTTTTCAGGTGACGACATTGCATTCTACTGAAAGAAGGTGGACACTCTGACATTAACGTTGTGGCTGAAGGAACGTTCTGGCAGTATTGGACTGGAAAGACTATTGCAAACACCAAAAGGAAGGAGAAGTTATGGAAGCCATATATGAATATCATGTCTGATGGAAACATACAATATATTTGATATTTGGGGAGAAGGATCATTATTGTTTTGATATATTTTACTATTATTATCATATTATTATTATTTCGTTAACTATAATTTCCCTGTTGATGGTTTTGGTGTTGTCACTATTAAGGGGGATCACCTTAATCATATAAATTTATCATGGTGAATGTTAAATATCTATGTTTGTAAGTCTGAGATGTTTTCAAATGTTAAAGTATGTTTTAAAAAAGTAATTACATATAGTCTCATAAAAGGTAGGAAAATGTAATATTAATATTGCTATGGAAACACTCACTGGTTCACCTGGGAGACCCCTGGGTCCAACTTCTCCATCGTCACCCTAGAAACAGACACAAAATAATGAGCATGGGATGATGCTGATTAATGGCAGATAGAGTGACACATTGACAGATGTTTAATGTGGTGTCCAAATTAATGAGTGACATTTTGTTTTGACATCTTCTTACCCTCTCTCCATCCTCTCCTTGAGGTCCGGCCGGGCCCATTACACCTGTGTCTCCCTGGGAAGACGAGGACAGAGCTCAGAATTAAAGTAAAGTAAAAGTAAAATTATTTTTAAGTTTTTAAGTGAGGCTATTGAATAAGATATGCAAAAAAACACTGGAGCCTGGATGGATGTAAATAATCAACATAATTATAGTATTAAGAAATATTCTATGATCCGTGGCTTTAAACTGGCAATCACAAGACATCAAGATGCGGTTTTGTTATTTGTTTCGCTGTTGACTCACCCTGTGTCCTTTGTCACCAGGCAAACCGGGAAGACCATCAAAACCACGATCACCCTGAGACAGAAACACACTTCATTAGTCTTATTGCCCGTTCCCTACAGGACAAGCACACTTATACAGTACAATACTGGAATTTTATTTTGTGTCATCATTTATTATTAGACTTTGAAAATACCCAGAGACACATTCACCAAGCAGAGCTTATTTTGATGATATAAGAGTAAAGACCTTGGATCCAGGCTCTCCAGGCATTCCCCGAGCACCATCAGCTCCAGCACGACCCTGTCAGAACACAAGGAGTAAGTCAGAATCATCTACTGTGAATCGACCGTTTGCTTTGGATAGAGTGGATAAAAATGGAGAAAAAAAACAATGTGTGCTTTGGCATGGTTGACATTTATTTAGACTGAAATATTTTTTGAGAATGTTGAAATAGTTAACATTCTCATAAAAAACATGGCAAATGTGTTTTGTACTCACTCTTCTTCCTGCTTTGCCTGGAGGTCCCATCAGGCCATGGGCTCCCCTGGGGCCCTGGCAAATGAATCACATGATGTTAAAGCGTCCTACAACAGATCTGGACTGTGTATGACTATGTGGGGTCAACAACAACATAACACTGACCAATCAGAGGGTTGGTTCATCATATCAATTCACACAAATGACTGGGGTCTGATGTCAGGTCAGAGGTCATGTTTGGTGCAGTAAGTCAAGTCAAGTCAGTTTATTTCTTTAGCACAATTTAAAATAACAGAAATTTACTGAAATTGCTTAACACACAGAGATAATGATGACATTTAAGAAAAATGAAATGAAATAGAAGTAAAACAATAGTGAAATAAGTAAACAAATAAAATCAGGACAGAACCTGGACTGCAGTTTAAGTAGATAGGGACTTGCCTGTGGTCCAGGGTCTCCACTTTCTCCCTTCAGACCAGGACTTCCTGGATTTCCCTGAAAAAGAGACCGTCTTAAGCATAATCACCAAAACTCATATGTCTTTTGAATAATAAAGTTACATCAAATGAAAAAGGATGACTCTATATGTGATGTGTCAGTGCAATGTACTTTGCCTTTTATAAGACTGAATACATTGTTACATTCATGTAGAGTAGAGGCGTACCAGGGGTCCGGGTCGTCCTGTGAAACCCATCGGCCCAGGAGGTCCTTTCAGAGCCATCTAGAGACAAAACACCTCCAGATGAGTTATGCTTGTCATGTGGCCAATCACCCTGAAAGCTCTGTATAAACCTGTGTGTTGTGTTTGTGTTGCATCTTATTTTGACTGACCCGGGCCTGAGACAAGATGGCTGCTGCCTGAGCTTCCTGTGCAGAAACAACAGGACCCTTATCTCCTCCACTCTGACCAAAACGGAACTGGAGAAGGAAAAGAGGAAAGTCCAAAGTTTATGCAAACAGAATATGACGACTATTCAATAGAGAAATATCTTCTAATTGGACATGTAGCTTCACTTAATAGCACACAAGCTGTGCTACCATTCAATGATAATTTTAATATATGTTATTACTATAATTAACAAATATTGAAGAACAATTATTTGGGGAAGTAAAAAAGACAAGTATATCAAAATATAAGAGCAGGGCAATGCACTGCAGCTGTGGGCAGTGAAGTACACCCAGATGATTAATTCTATACATTGTTATGCAACTATTATCCACTCTTGGATAAGAAAAATACAGACTTTAGTTATAATAATCAGCGAATATATCATGACTACCGCACCAAGGCTGAGTTTACATTACACAGTTATATGACATAGTTATGACAATATCAGACGGTAGCCTCATAGAGAATGAAAGGGTCATAGTGTATGGACGACTTACAGGCAGCATGACAGAGGTTCCAGGAGGTCCAGCGACTCCATCAGCTCCAGGCAGACCGGGTTTACCAGGCGGGCCCTGCAAAACAGGCAGAAGGAGTGGTGAGCTGGCATGTTAACGAAGGTTTGGAAATTCTTGTTGTGACTGAAGATCTGTCTGAAACGTATTTAAGACGCACCCTCTCGCCGGGATCGCCAACAGATCCAGGAGGTCCAGATGAGCCTGGGGGACCAGTCGGACCCTGACAAGGACAATTAAACATTGATCACATGGATATTTGCCATATTGGTAGCAGGTGCATTGTGGTCACAGTAATCCCCATCCAAATCACCCCAGTTAGGAAATGTGTTTATGTCATGACTGACAGAGATTAAAAGGCTCTAGGTTTCACAGGGACTAAACACATCATAAAACTGCAGGAAGTATGAATGTGATGTTTTCACTGAGGAAATTGTTTTTTACATACAGCAGGTCCCTCAGGTCCAGGAGGTCCTTCAATCAGCATACCCTTCAAAAGACCACATAAGAAGTTAAAAGAACATCATAGTGCATTTCTTTACAACAAACTGGTTCATATTGCTATGCATGAAATAAATATGTAAGCTATATGGACTATGTATTGGGACACATCATGGCTACAGCTGTCAAGATGTCCTGTCTATGCCAATTTGAGATACGAGTGTCAACATTTTCTTGAAGTTTAATGGGATATTTTTCTCCCTCAGTGAGATATGAAGAAATTAGACGATTAGGTGTGGTAAAAAATTGTTATTTACAGTCAGAGCATGAAAAATACCTCAGATGTTTAGAGGTGGAACATTTAAAACCATAGTCATGGGTGAAATAAATAAATGAAGTCAGTGTTGAAATAAATAAAGCAAACCTATCTCAGAGGAATTTTGGAAGCAAAGATAGCAATTTAAACCAAACTAACCAACAATACATGATATTTATCCCAAAATAAAACCAAACTATAGTTTTGGCTCCAGACCCCTGTTAGAAAACAAACACTTGAATCTCAGTACTTTTGTACTGATAGTGGAAATTCACATGGAATATCAGCCTAGAGTTACTGTTGATACCAGAATCACAGGTAAATGTTGGGTTGCTGACGTAAATCCCAGGCTCATAGGTCAATAAAGCAGAGGAGGAAACAGGAACTCACAGGCTCTAAGACAGCAGGCTCTCCTTTTTCTCCTTTCTGGCCTCTGACAGCAGCCTGAGGAAAACACACATGTAGCCAGCAACACCATGCAGTCAGTATAGAGGTACTCAAACACAACCATCAAAAAGAAAAAGAGAGACAGGTACTCACAGGATGCATGCCATGGACAACAGTGGTGTGTAAACTTACATTAAGACACCCATAGTATTTTTACCACGTCATATTCAGAGGGAGAAAACAGAACCGTAACATAGGAGTCTGTTTTACAGAGTATTCAAACTTTTGACCGGTACCAAAGGTTGAATGGATCTTACAGTACATTTGGGCATAGCGGTACTAAACTAAGCCATACACTGAAAAAAAAAGCATTCAGAAAGTTTAGCAAATGCTTTTTGCCAGCCTTTCAAATGTCTCTTTATGCAGTGTACATGACAGCTCAAGCTTATCGCCTTGATCGCCTCCTTCTATGGAAACAGCTATTCACCTGCAGTCCAGGGGTTTCGGCAACATGGGATAATTCTCATTTCAACCAGTGATGAGAGTCTAGGTATTTGTCTTTTAAATATTTGATATTCATTCAAATACATGTCTCCCTCTGTGATCGGCTGAGCATGTCTGGTATAAAGGTCTGTAAATGCCCCATGTGAATTCACTCGCGTTACACTAAAATAGATATTGGCAACCACATCAACACACTGATTCAGTGAGAAGGGATATAGATAAATTACATGCATTTTTATCATTAAGTCATCATATGTGCATTGTTTCTTACCCACCAAAGGCAGCAACCCAAACATCAATGGGTCTAAACTACTGATTCTATTAATCTAGTAAAATGCAATTTCCCTGCCTTTCATTGTCATCAATTCGCAGCCATATGGACATTCAGAGACTCTGACATGATCTTGGAAACACCATCATGCCAGTGGGTGTAGACATTTGATTTTTATGTTCGGCTAATTACAAAATCTGTGACTCTTCAGTGAAAACTGGGAGTATTATGATAAAGAGAGACAAATGACTGAGGAAAGGATAAATGTAGAGAAGAATCATTTGAAAGCTGTCACAAATACAGGGTTGCTGCCAAAACACATCAGAAGAAATGTTTGCAATGCAACGGTGCAGATGGGGCAAACTCAGACCGGTCACTACAGAAGACATTGAAGACAACGTGACCAAGACTCGCATTCAAAGCTGGTTGAATCACCACCCTTTTTTTTTTTTTTGCCAGTGAAGCAAAACTACTTACGCCTCCCTCATCTGTCACAGCGGACAGGGCGGGGCCCATGTTAGCATCGACCTCTCCAGTCTCCAGTATGGGCTCATTGTAGTCCCTGTAGGAATAGTCGTATTCCTTGAGGCCCACATCCCCAGTCACATACTCCTCAGTGAAGGCCTCCTCACCCACACCGCCTGCTTTGGTGGCATCTACCTCCTCTCCCACCAGCGATGGCTCCACCTGGGGCTGGGTTGGGTTTTATCATAACCGTGACGGGATAAATAGAGGGATAGGACAGAATCAAGCAGGCAAAGGAGGACAAAGGAAGAGCGAGAGAGGGGGGCGGGGATAGGCGTGAGGTGTAGACATTAGATCAGAAAAAGTGAGAAAAGCACGAAAAACAGGAAGTGGTAGGAAGTGATGGAAAAGGATATACAGAAAGAAGTGAGTCTTACCTTCAGCGTAAAACAGTGACACAGGAACAGAAAACACATAGACAGCTGACAGACTTTTTAGGTTTACCTTGCTACCTCCAATCTCCTGAAGTTCAACTGTTCTGTTTTCATCAAAGCATATACTCATCAGCTTGAGCACTACAGATCTGTGACCAAACAAATCTTCACAATCATACGATTTAAGTGTTTGGTTATTCCATGCACAAGACTGACATGAAATACTTTGTGAAAACAAGCTGCTGCTACGCTATGCAAAGCCAGATCTAAGTTATCTTGTAGTTAACTTACCAAAGCAGTTTTAAATACAATCCGGTTCCATTATTCCAGACTAATAAACTCGAGGCATCATCATAACAATGTCCGAAAGTATAAAGAGTATAATGTTCTAAAAGTAGACCACATACTCTAACATTTCTCTAAAACACAAACACAAATGTAAAATCATTGAAGTCAGATAATATACATACACAGGAAATCATGACAATATGGCTTACTGTCAAAACACTGTGAGAAACGGATCAGAACTGTGAGAAAGCCTCTCAAATTCTGTCTGTTTATGGCTATAAAGTAAGTAATACTGTATTATCTGGTCCAATACTTCATAAAGAATGCATTATATTTATCTCTGTGTTGCTCTTGTTTAAACTGCGCATCAAATATTTTTTTGTGAATCCCTTTTTCACAAGATTTTTGCTCTTATTTCAAGATCACAACCTCATGATTCAGGGATCTTGGGATGAGAACAAAATTGAAATCTTGCTGTTAGGGAAAAGGGGAGTCGCATAAAAATGTTTGATAAGATAAATACGGTGCATTCTTCTGTGAAAGAGGTTTTCTATTATGTCTTGTCTCACGGCATCGGTGCCAACAAAACAGTAGTATTTGGTTAGCCGTGTGAAGGGAAACAGAGCTACTGGGTTAACGACTGGGCTCACCACCACACAGATATTACATCATCTTCTTCTGTACTTTTGCTCTTCATGAGGGGTATCTGTGCAATAGGTAATTTTTTTTTTACCTGTAGATGGACCTCTTCTTGTCCAACCACCTCACCCTCTGGCAGCGGGACCGTCTCCTCATAGTAATAATCAGTCTCTGTAGGGGTGTGGCCAGCCTCCGAATATTCAGTGTCTACATCCTGATTGGTCAAGTTGACAGGAAATGGGGAGCAGGGAGGAAGTAAGCAGATTTGATTGGAAAGCCGTGGTTAGTTCAAAGTCTGGTGAGTGAAGAGAATAAAATGGAACATGTTGTAAAACTGTGGGCATCAGAAATGTTAACTGACGACTCACATTTTTAAAGTTCCAAAGATCGATTTTTTGAAAAGAAATTTCAGGTAGTTTCAGACTTGCAATGACTATAAATTTTGCCCCAGGCAAGATTTAGGAAGTCATTGAGATTACTTAGGTGAGATTTCTTTTCATCTTGTTGTTTAATACGGTTCACGATAGGGTGACAGCTTCTCTTTTTGCAAGCTGGACAGAGAGCTTCTATCCATCCCATGCAGAAAAAAAACATCACAAGTCAATGCTTTGGGATGTATAGTTTCACCCAAAAATAATGTCACAGAGAGACAACCCCAACAAACAGCCTCACAGAACACCATGATAACAGAGTACTGAACATAAACCTGGAACATACCGGCAGGAGACACTCATACAGGTACAATTGAACTCGTATCACTTAGTTTCTGTGAGGCTGCTTCGTTCATATTTGATAAAACGTACCACTGGAAAAAAAGAGACAAAACACAGGTACTTGGAGGGGGAGAGTGATAGAGTGACAGGAGAGTTCTGTTGTGGTGCGTGTATGTAGAATGTGTGACTATTTGTATTTTCTCAAGTGTAGCTTCTGTGCCATAGCAATCCATGCTCATTCATCTGATCGATCCCTTAACCCCCCCCCAAGAAAAAAAAGCCCTGAAGTTTCCTCAGATCAAGTGACAATACAGCAGCTGGAAGGTAGGAGAGTGAAGTGAAGTAAAGAACCATAAAACCATACAAAAAGCCATGCTTCAGTGTAAACTGCTGTATCATATCATATACAGAAGTTGGGCTGATCATTGAGATCATCTGATATATAAACAGAGGAGAAGGTGTCCAGCTTGTTATGAACCAGCTTCCATCTTGAGTACTTGATTTTCCACCATCGAGGATTTGCCTCAAAATTACACAGTTTTTGAGAGTCCAAATTATTTGCCTCTCAAAATTGTGAAAACGAATCAAACGTTTGATTTCAGATGATTTTGTTACAGACCCTGGATGGTAGAGTGATGGACAGATGGGACATACAACATGGACCACCATGGGCCCTGCTGTTGTACCTGTTGATAACCGTTGGTTACTTTCTTCGCTGGGACTGCAGTTCCGCTCAGCACACTCTTGTCAAAAGGTGGGAAAGGTTTGTGCTGGGATTTGACATTAGAATCCACCACCACCTTGGACTTCGTGGGTCTGGGTGGAGTAGGCCGGACAGGGGCGGATGTTGGAGCTACTTTCTTCAAGACCTTTTCAATCACAACCGTTGGTTTGACCACAGAGACTTTTTTGGTGACTTCCTTAACCACAACCTTTGTCTCTTTTGCTGTAGCGCTGTTTACTACAGCCTTGGCTGCTTTTGTAGGTTCAGGTTTTGGTGCTTTTGTGGGTTTAGGTGCTTTGGTAGATTCTACTTTTGCAGTTGCTTTAGCTGCACTAACTACAGTCTTTTCTACGGTAACAATTTTCTCAGTCTTTGCTTTTGTAGTGGTTACAGTTTTTGCCTGATTCGTAGCACCATTACCAACAGCTTTCTTTTCTACCACAGTGTTAACTTTGCTGTTGCCGTTAGCCTTAGCTTCACCATTGACCTTATTCTCAGCTTTGCCATTAGCTTTGGCCTTAACGTCTTTGCCATTGCCGTTAGCTTTCTTCTCTGCTGTAACTTTGCCATTTCCGTTTGTCTTAGGGACAACAACGGCTTTTCCGTTTCCATTGGCTTTCTTTTCTGCAGAGGATTTTCCATTGCCATTAGTTTTCTTCTCAGCTACGACCTTTCCATTTCCATTTGTCTTAGGCTGAGGTGTCGGCTTGGCCTTGCCATTGCCATTAGCTTTTCCATTGCCATTGGCTTTAGCGGCACCATTTGCTTTCTTCTCAGCAGATGTTTTGCCATTGCCATTCTTAGCTGGGGAAGCTGTGGTCTTAGCTGTAGCTGCTGCTGTTGGTTTGATTTTAGACAGAAGAACCTCCACTGCAGTGGGCTTTGCTTTCGATGGCTTAGCTGTGGAGGACTTAAGAGCCTTGGTGGGCATAGGTGGCTTGACAACCAGTTTGTATGGTCCAGACTTGGCTGGCTTTGCTGGAGTGGGTTTGGCTTTGACAGCGGGGGATTTTGTTGGAGCTGCTTTTCCATTGCCTGCCTTTTTCTAATATTTGTTATTATTGTTTGGTTGAGATGTTAAGTATGTAAAAGTGCATATTGAAAAAGACAGGGAGTGGAGGACGACACATATACGTGGAGGGGGTGGGAGGGGGATAAAAGTACAAACAAGGGATGGACAGAAGGAGAGAGACAAGAGTGGATGTTTTGAGAAACAATGACATAAAGATGGCTAAGGCTTGGATGATTTACTGAGACTGTACAGGCATTACTGGATACAGCATATGGTTCATTTAGTTTGATGGCTTAAACAAAATTAAGAATAAACAGCATCATATTGAAAACACTTTGATGTTCATTTTCTGTGTATGCGTTTGTGACAGATTGGTTCTGCTGATCTCTCCAGTAATGCCATTCTCAATATAAAATGACAAAGCAGCATTTTTGCGCTCGTACAAATTGGAGGCTGTGGTTTTGCAGAGGCACTGAGGGCATGGCTGCTCGGGTAAAGCTGGTGCTGAACACACGTACACATAGTGAAGACACTCAAAAGACACATTATCTATCTACAGACACAAACACACAGAGACTGCATAAAGCAGCCTAACCACAAGAAAAGGGTTATTAGCCTTGCATAAGCAGGATTGTGGGTACCATGCACATGCTAGTCACCTAAAATAAAGTCAAAACTACATAGTTCATTCTTACTTTCCATGCTGTTACGGTGAAAATACTTGCAATTTAAAAATGACAACAAAATAGCAAACAATACACTGCAAAATCCAATACAAAATGCAAAATTGCATGTAACAAACTACATACGTGTGGAAGTCAGACGTAGAATGCGTATACCAAGAAAAAAAACCCCATATGCATTAAAGTTCTTATAATGACAGAAAAACGATATTCAAACAGATGGTGCAGAAGTAGAGTAGATGCATGCCATGACATCTTTCAAGACAAGTAATGAATCATGCAAATAACACAAAAGTGGTAAAGATTCATGCTGTGTCCTGACACTAATATCTGTTGGTTATTCAGGATCAACTTTGAAGCCCAATGGCTGGAGTTGGTCAGATGAGACCATGTCGTGAGGGAAGTCATTTTAACCATGGAACTGTGTGCTTATCAACTTATTGCTTGATATTATCTGTTATCTTTACTTGACACAACTCATGTATCCCGTACAGAATGTAAAATAAAAAATAATAAATGAATCTACAGTAATTACGAGAAATTCTTATGCTATGTACTCCTCTACTAATTTGCCTTTTGTCCTTTTAGTGTGTTATTTAGACAAAACATCCAATCATCACACACCTTCGAAACGTTGCAGGCGTTGTTTGCTTTTTCTTGCAGTACTTGTACAGTTCACACCAGAACAAACCTCAAGTGAACCTTTCATGGATGGTTTGGAATGAACCTTCCCTCCTTAAATCTTCAAAAGTTGATTTTACTTTGTGGAGATGCATGTTCTTAAATTTTACATTAAGTTGTTTTTAAGGTGGAACAGGATGCAAAAAATGGAGAATCGAGTGGAAAAGAAGGTGAGATACATATATTGTACATGAGTGTTTGACAACACCGCTCCGCTTTAGCCACCCCAGTGCCCCCACTTTGTTACAACTAAACACACACACACACACACACACACACACACACACACACACACACACACACACACACACACACACACACACA
>JAPTHA010000003.1:20577183-20592357 GCA_029814585.1 Gymnapogon annona
AGATATGAACCATTTATAAAGTACATGGAAAATGTACCAGTACACACATTGGTTCAGCTCTATATACCTGAGCAGGGTTTGTAGGACTTAGGAGGTCAGAGGTCAACATATGTCTCTATGGGCCTCATGCAGTTCACTTATGTTTTTTGTGCCTTTGTAATTGTACCCATTTTGTGTCTTTCATTTTACATTTTTTGGTCATTTGTCAGTTTTTGTTTTATGTTTTCTGTGTTCCTGTTTTTGTGTGTCTTGTGTCTCTGATCCTGCCAGTGTGTGTTGTGCAGTCTTGTCGTCTATGAACGTCTAATAAAAAAAAAAAATCAAAAATCAAATCTAAAAAAACAAAAGAAAACATGTCATAATCCAGATGTGTGCTAGAATGACCTTGAACCTGTAGTCTGTGGATACATAGTGTCAATTTGCTGGTGGTTTTGGTACTCTGAAGTGTGTACTGATGACCTCTTCGTCTGGATTGGATGCCACTGTAGGTAACGGTGTCTGACTTGGGTTCAGGACTTAGTCTGTAATTGGGTATTTTTTTCTCCATATGTTTTCCAGCTTCATATTAAGTTGTGGAATACACAGTTGATTACGGTACCACTGACATCTGAAACATCTTCTCTCTGTCAGGCATATTTTTATCTGCCATGTTCCTCTGATTAGAAACCAAGACCAACCGCCGTCAGATGTAGAATTATATACTTTGTGTGGGACCCATTCTTCAGTTTCACCCAGATTTAGCTCCGCTCAGGAGACGCTCGCCATCATCTAAGTGTACCCTGGTCTGTGTAGACCCAAAACCCAGTGTGTCATTATAGCTGGAAGAACACGGGGACAGCGGCTGACCAGTAATTTGGCTTCACTAAATGTTGTCGCTAGTCATTCCAGGGGTTCACTGGGTCCCGACCAGTCTGCACCTTGCACAGACGGCCTGATCTAAAACGGACTAGGAATTTTTTTCAAGCTAAAAACAAACTACATGAACAATGATGACATATATTCCACAAAATTGGGATGAATGTCTCTGTGTGGCTGAGGAGTCCCTCAGTCAGAGAACCTCTGCAACTCTGGACGCAGATGTTTCTGTCCACGACAGCTCGGCGCCTGTAAAATAACTAGCAAAAAGAAACAAACCACTAACTAGTAACAAGAATACACAAAAAATGAAAACAATCAAGGTAATAGAGTGACCAGTCTCCTATGGTTCTAAGGCTTATAAATAAATTATGACATATATTGCACGAAATTTGATTAAATGTCACCGCTCGTAGGTATTTTCAGCATTTATGATCAACATGGACAGAAATATAGGAATATTGTCTGCAAAATGGTGGACAGCTGACGTTCTTTTTCGTCACTTAAATGATAACATTGGAGTAAACATTTATCTATTCTCTAACGTTAGGATTTAGAGGATGCATTTCTATCTTTACTTGATTTTCTGAAATGCCTATACACTGATCCCTCTCCTATTGAGGTAGCTACATTCCAAGAGCGCCCACAAGAAAAGTGAAATCGCAAAATAGAGGTGAAATAGTTCTTCTATTCCATATATATATATATATATATATATATATACACACACAGTATATGTGTGTGTGTATTGACCCTTTAAAGACTGTTATCAACCCTCCCTAGACTGCATTATCCTTTGCAAACTCTTATATGGAAATGGTTTTATGTCAAATAAAATAGAAATACAACATGTACATTTTAAATATATGTAGGTTACAAAATGGGTTTTATTTCTTTTTATTTTTTCCCACTTTAGGCTCGAATTTTTTTCTCACAAAAATAGTGAAAATATTGGAAATGTAAACATTTTTAAATATTACAAAAATTGTGTAATGGAGCAAAAATTATGTATGTATATATATATATATATGTAAAACCGTGAATCACTGACAGAGTTAACACAGAACTGCCACACAGAGAGGAATCACTGCAATAAGAGAATAAAGGAAAGTGAGATCCAAAGTGATATCGTTGTTTGCAGCTCAACAGTTGGTGTTGTAGCAGTTTTGCTCTGAATACATTTTTTTGGGTGGTCAAGCTATTAGTAATCACTAATAGGAGTAATCACTTCTATTTTCTGATATCACACACTGGAAGTTTGTGCGACCACTAGAGGGAGTAGCGGGTCTCCCATGTGGTGAGGAACACTAACACCAAAGGGCGGTTGAGCAAAGCGTCAGTCAGTCATCAGACAGGATGAGAGATAACTTTCAGAGTCAGTGAAAGTGACAAAGTCTGGAACCACTGTTGTTGTTTTCTCCACTTGACTCAACTGTAGATGAAAAGAATGGAGCTTGATGCTGAAATGTCAGTGTTGGTGAATTTGATTCTGAGGCTTGTGAGAGTATGACAGTATAACATTAATACGTTAATATAATTATCTTTGCTAAGTTGCTGTATGCTGCTTCATGGCTCAAACTAACTTGATTGTTGTTTGTAGTTCAACTAAAGTTGAACTTTAGTTCACTTATAGTACTTTTCTACAGTTATTGTGCCCAAAGCACTTTACATTGGTCTCACATTCACACACACATCAACACACCTGTGGGCCCCTGATGCCATGCTCCACTGGGAGCAACTTAGGGTTGTGTCTTGCTCAAGGACACTTCAAAATATGGGCAGTCGAAGTCAGGATTTGAACTGATGACCCTTTGACCACTGGACGAATCGCTCTACCAACTGAGCCACAGTCGCTCCACACTACCGACAACATAAACCAACAGAAAACAGGAGTGGTTTTACTGGGACTTTTTCCTGTCTAGGAAGAGAGCTAAGATAACAGGGGAATAATGTAAACTATCAGCTGACGCAGCATGTGAAGTGTGTAATTTTGAGCAACTGTTAATATAAGGATCTCTGAGTTTTATTTTGAAAAAGAAACATGATGATACCATAATAGACGTGTGGAAACCATGAGCTTTAAACTGCATTCAGTGACTGATACATAGCATTAATTTGGTGGTTTTGGTAGTCTTAAGTGTGTACTGCTATAAGACTACCCCCTAATGGGGACACTATGGGACATAGAACTTCAACTGAAAAACGTATCAATTACAGACAATGAATTACAAGTTTAAAATGGCTAAATCAACAGCAACATATATTCTAGCACCTTAAGGGTCAAAGGTGAATCACACTATTTATTCGGCACCAGTTCTTTTTGAGAGAACAGAAAATGCCCATGACATGTAAATGCACCTGACACCTTAACCCTGCTGTTTGGTGTTTTCCTTGTGGGGAGCACACAGCTCAATAACGCTCTGTCTTCTTCATGCGTGTGTGGGGTATTTCTGCCACACAGGAGCCACCAAATCGCAACCAGCAAGTGACTTCAAATACGCTGCGTTGATTCAGTGGACAGCAATAACATTCACCTGGTGAAAATTGACGTTTGTGAAGGAGAAATTAGAAGGAATTTAACCCCAGGTATAAAAGTGTCTTTTTGTAGTACCCACCCTCACACACACACACTGAAGGGAAGGGGGGAGTCCTAGTGAGTGTGTGTGGGGGGCGGAGTTAGAGCCAGAAGGAGACTGAGGAGAGCGGAGCAAAGGAAAGACACGGTGAAGATCGAAAGGTTGCCAGAAGTGATGGAATGAGTTTAGATGAGTGCGCAAAGAAATGGATGTAAAGTTTGAAAGAAAAAAAAAAACGAACAGCTTTGGACTAGTGACTGATCAATTTCACCGTCATAGTGTAAAACATTACAGCTGCATTTATTTATGTCCTCTTATTTTTGCTTTTTAAGTCAAAGAGCTCCAACTAGATTGGGATTTTTAACTCAGTTTTTCTAGTTCTAAAAAGTTAAACCGTTCATCAACTCGTTTTTGGCTGATTGAAAGTTTAAACATTGGCATTATTCAAGTTAATTCAACTCTCATTTTCAAAGCAGCAAGTAGTGTCTTACAGTGCATCTCCGGGACAAACTGATGGCCAGTTACACAAAGAGTACCTACTGATGGAAAATTGAAAATCAGAATTCTTTGTTTCTGCAACAGTGCTGGAAAAAAAACACTGATAGGTCTCAGCTCATATTTTGTCTAAGAAAAGAACTAGAAGGGTTCTCCAGATTACACGTGAAAGTATGATAGGAAATACAGCCTGATTTAAACGTCTAACTTCTCACTGAATACTATATCTACCAAATACCTGAACGTGGTCATGAAACTCATCACTTTCTTTCATTTGCATGTTTGTCGTGTCCAAAGCTGAGGGGTTACAGGGTCTTCTCTAAATATGATGCTGCTGACATGCCTTTAATGGCCTTCACTGTCCTGGAACAGAGAGGTCTTTGTGCCTGCGCCTCCTGCTGGCAGTGACTGGTCCTGCAGCTTCAACACTGGCACACTTGGCACAGAAAAGGACGGAGATGCTCAACCTTCAGCTCATGTCTAAAGTCAGGATAATTGTTTTATATAGAATTTCCCTCAGAGCATAGAATAAGGGTGATGAACTTATAACTAGTTGAGGACAGAGTGAGGGCTCTTTTACAAAAAACTAAATGAATTAAAATTAAAAAAAAAATCTGTATATTCATCCATTACCCGTAAAATACTGGGGTAATAGCATTTTAAAAAGTGCAAAAGTATGTTAAAGTATTAAAACACAAATGGATCGTATAAATGTGCAATAAGTTGAAGACATATTTAGTTAATTAACTGTACCATGTACCGGAACTGTTTTTTTTTTAAAAAGAACGGAAACGAGCAAACTGTCAAGACATGAGGGAGGAGAGTAAAAGAGGGAGGAGGAGGAGAGAGAGAATAAACATCCACAGGTAGATCACACATACGTTGAGCATTTTCAATCAAACTCACACATCTGTATGGGAGGGGGAAAGAGGTGTAGCCCTGTTAGACTTAGACTTCCTTTATTCCTGTTCTGGTCTCAGTTAATCTGTCTCCTTATTGGCTGAGCTGGAAACAATAATGAACGACTCCGCCTCCCCTAACTCACCAGCTCTGACCGATGCTGGAGGAGGGAGGGGGAGTCGACAGGAGGCATCAGTTTCTGGAGGTTGGACGCGAAGGACAAAAGGTCAGTGCTCCCTCTAGAGGCTGAATGGCGGGAGTGCGGCACCAGTGGTCACCCGGGGCCCTGGGGTCCTGCTGGACTGAAGAGCGAACCATCAGGACACAGCACAAGTCGAGCCGAGACGTTCCATTGCAATCAGTGAGCGGGTGTTTAATGTGGAGCCTAGAGCAAAGGAGTGCAGACCGATAACTCTCAACCTACACACAATGTGTTTCCAGAAGCGATTATGGATAATGTCAAATGACACCTTGAACTACCTTATATATTGATGACAGAATACACAGACAGGAGAGTTTTGTAAATAATGAGTAAAAACCGCGATGGTACAGTATTAAAACCTTTACTCAGACATGATACAACAAACAGAAACAAGATTCAGAATTAATGACCGAAAAATTATTCAGATTTTTTTTTCTTCTTTCAATCCCCAAAAGCACACAAAAGTCAATCAGCTCCACATGTAATGATGGAGTAAGATACAAACAGGACAAAGGACAGACACGAGAGAAAAATTTAAAATAAGAGTGACAGATTGCATTCTGATTTTACAGTTCTTGTATTTGTTTAATACTTTGTAATAAACAATAGATAAATAGCATAGAGGAAAGAGAGAGAACGAAAGAAAGATTAAGAGTGTGAATTTTATTTAGCTGAAAAGTAAACACTTAAGGAAGATTCTTGATCTACTGGAAAATAGGTGTCGGTTTCTCTTCGTGATCAACAAATTTAACACCTAATCCAAACTAATCCAATCCCTGCCCGGGGCTTCTCCTTATTCTACCGTAACCTCAAACATCAGCAACAGCCTCATCCTTAAAGCGATCAGTCACGTGGAGTTGACCTGTGTCATCGCTGTAACCAGGTACTGCTCTCAAACAGTCGACTGCAAACTCGGCCTACAGGTTCTACCAACAGTGTCTTCATTGCTGTCACCAGTTATTCCACTCAGCATGTCCAACCATCTATGAAGGGTTACTTTCCTTGACTGGTAACAAAACCTCTATGTCCGACCCCTACGCCGACATGGACGCAGGAACCACGACAACAGATGCAGCTGGACAACAGCAGGTCCACAGCTGTCTGCAGGGTACGGGCAAAGCCTGGACACATAGGATGAGTGGATCGTTTTCATTTAACTCAACTGTTAATGAATTATCAGGGTTTTTTCTCCCCCTAGATTGAGCACGGCCTTGTCAGAGGAAGGAAGCGCTGTGCTGGTACTCAGTGGATCATATTGAAAGATAGCAGATGCATTTCACACACATCATTCAAGGAGGAATCCAATTGGTTGTTCGACAGTGGTGAAGGTGATTGAAGGAAACAGGCATCATTGTGGACAAACTGCGACCAAGTGTATGTCAATCAATCAAATAATTTATTTATCACCGTGGGGAAATTGCTGATATCTTTGATGGTGTGCGTTTCATGAATGTATGGATGGTGGAGGACTGCCTGTGCTACCAGTTGTAGTGGCGGTGATGCATCCACTGGTAGTACTCGTATTTGTAGTAGTAGTTAGGAGTAGTATTAACAGTTGCAGTACATCCACTGGTTGTACTTCTATCTGTAGTATTAACACTTATGTACATTTGTTCCAGTTAAGGGTTAATTACATTCACTCCATCTATTCATCTTTCTAATCGTTGTGGCTCAGTTTGTTGTACATCCACGTTTATCTCTACCTCCCCCTTCCCGATCCTTTTCTCTCTCTTGCTTTACCCTCTCTTTAACTGGTCAGTGCAGGGGTCTGCTCCAGGATTCTGTGAAAAGGTAGTTTTTCCTTCCTCTGTCTCCAAGTATCATCTAGAGTGTACTCCTCAAGGATTCTGTTGGTTTGTGCTAAACTCATTGAGGGTCTGGTTTATTCAGCTCTATATGTAAAGTGCCCTCGAGATGACTTCTGTTAGGATGTGGTGCTACACAAAAAACTTGATTGATGGACGAAACAAAAGAAATTGTTGCTGCTTAAATGTATGAAATTAAAAAGAAAACAAAAAAAAAACAATCCGCAGGACAACTATGGAGTTAAATATTCCCAAATCAACCATGGGCCAAATGCTTACCTATGTGTCCAGACTTCACAGAAACCCTGTAGTTTGGCTCGGTCAACTTGAATCTAATCTGCTTTCACTTTTGTTTTTACACTTCCTTGAATTGGAAAGATTCAGATATTTCCTGGTTAGGGGGCCCTATAAAAAAAAGCACCAATTCACAACTTGAGCACCCAGGGGAGGAGCCACACCGGTCGTCTACTCTCTCCAGTGACCAGTCCTCCTCTTCGCCACACAAGCTGTCATTCCATTCCTATTAGGGCCCCACTTTAGCATGCACTACACAGGCCGAGATTAGTGCACACTCTTTAGTGTGCAGCACAATAATCACAACATACATGGCAAACAAGCAGTGGGGTCAGAGTGGCCCTGCGTTTAAAAAAGGCCACTTCCACAAACAGCTTGGCAGTGATAAATAAACCGGTGAGGATGGTGATTTTTGAGGCTGTGCATCACAACACACTGCACCCCGACAATCAGAACCAGATGGGCCTTGGTTCCAGCGGGGGGCCATGTGTAAAGATGCCGCCCTGACATCTAAACTACGTATGATCAATTCTTCCGTCACAGGCTGCGATCCATTTAAAAAATACACAATTAATTCATGTCTTTACTTTCAAAAAGCAATTTCAAAAATGTAACAAAGATGGCGACGACAATACTGCTACACAGTCAAAAGGTCACAGCATGTGTCCGCCTTGAGTGCACACGGTTGCAACGACAAAACATTTCTAGGCAAATACGGAGCAAACGGCGGTCTCTGGTGGCCACAGACCCCTCCCACACTGCCCGACTAAAAAGCTCCTCGTCTGTTTCAAACAGTCCAAGAATCATAGGCTCACTCGACACATCCGTTCCAAACAAAGCCCAGTACTTTTCAGCCCACATGTTTGAGTGTAAGTTAAGCACTAGTTCAATCATAGTAACGATGGGGAAGGTTTTTCTGATAAAGCATAATATCAAGAAGCCAGATAGAATCCTCTCTCTATCCTGGCTCTTTTCTGTGCGTCCTTTCATTAATTTGCGATACAAAATCAGTTAACAGTTCTTAGCACATTGCAGCCAAAGCTTCACTCAAAAGGTGCAGTTGCATTCACATATGCATATACACGTTTCCACGTATATCTTAGAACTGGTAGAAAAACCTTCAAATACCCAACTGTAATCTGCTGCTTCAACAGTTAGCTTGATAGGCAAATTTAAAGTGGCTTAGCATTCAACCTGCACTGACAGCATTGTGTTTTCTTGGCCTCATCTGTATTATCCTCAACGTCACCAAAGCTCATAGCTAAAGGAAGAAACACAGAAATATAAAAACTTTTTGACGCATTGCTAATTTATGGAGGGATGGGAAGTCTAAATAATACGATTGCCAATTAATATCAACACATTAGTGGAGGTCTTCAAAGTGAGTAACCACAAATGAGTTGCATATTTTTTATTTTGTGTAGCATTCCATCAACTGTGTGTCTAACACTTTTAACGGCAACTCACATACTTTAAATGATTGTGTATTTGTTTCCATCCCGAGATATAAACACCAAGCAATAGCAGCAGGCCTAACATTCAACAAAGGAAGCTCCAGAAAAACCCACAGAGGAAAAAAAAAGATCCTCAGCCGAAAGCCAATCGCTGGACGAGGTTCTTCGAAAAACAAAACAAACCAAGCATCCTGAAGTCAGTTTACACTCTATGGGCACCGGAAAAAAAAAGTGTAGTTATGGTTGCACTCACTCGATGTCATTCTGCAGTCTGACAAGTATTTTAGCGCTGACCTCTAAGCTAATTTAAAAGAAAGCGGGAGAGTACACCTGGACGTTCTGCTCAGTTCACGTGGATAAAGCACTGGGACCGTCCTGCAGCGTCAAGTATCCAGTATCTAGTATGTTGGCGTTTCATCACTCCAAGCATTAGCCTCAGCCACGTTTCGCCTACCAACCAACAGCAACACTGAGCGGCAGTGGTACACAAAGGGCTAACTTTTCCAGGCATACTGGGCGTTAACAGATGTCTGGAGGAGAAACTCAAGATACAACATCAAACCTGGAGGTCAGACCATCTTATTGACACTTTTATAACCCACCTGTCTCACAGGGCATAGGACCGTTAGCCTCCAATTCCACATCACATGGGGGGAAGCCAAAGATCCTATCAAGAGTATTTGGACTATTCTGAAGGTCAGGAAGCTCATTTTCATCAAAGTGGCTGCTAGACCCCCAACCCCCCCCAAACAAAAATTCAACAGCTACTTCCACTATTCTAACGAGCCTAACTTGGTTTTTCCTAAAATACAAAAAGACTGTGGCTCTACCTGGAAGAGTACAGAGACTAACCAGCCATAGCCAAAATGTACAAGCACTTCGCTGGTGTTTAATTTCCATCGTCTGAGTCAACGATAAGGATAGGGCTTGAAAGTAACGAAGACTATGTAAGGTGGGGTGGGAGGGAATGTGGACTTTTAAACGCAACTGCTGAAAGGGTGGAGAATGGCGGTGTGATTTGTTTGATTATTTGCATACTGTGTTTGCATTGATGTCGATGTGCAAGTCTTAAAACTAAAAGACCACATGAGTTTTTAGCACCTGGTAGAGGGTTTCTGTACCTCTTCCCTGTAGAACGATACTGTAAAAGATATGATTCCAACTGCTATTAAATGTGGTGACTAGTAAGAAGGCTAAATATACCTCAGAACATCAACACTTCCTTAAATACTTCACGAACAAAAACAGTAATAGGTTTGTGTACCCCAGTATTGCTCGCCTCTGAGCATGTGTAGATGGTTTCATTCATAGTTTATATGTCCTGATCTTGTGGTAGCTTCATTTGACTTATCACTGCAATGCTGAGATTAAGTTGCCCACAAATTTCAATCACAGTAAATGTCAAGTGCCATTGTCAATGAAATCCAGCCAATCATTGAATACGAATATCAGGAAACATTGGCATTTGTTGGTGCAAAAGTAGCAGTGAGGTGTGGTTTGGCCCTGGGCTCAGTCATCATTTCAGAAGAATTTCATGATGATGTAATTATGTGGGAGACAAGTCTGATATATTTTCAGCACAAAATAGAGCCTTTAACATTGTTTCTCGGAGATACCACTCTCATATTCACGTCAGTGTGAACAGACTTTTGTTTCTTCATGACTCCTGTGACTTTTTTTTGTATTATTTACATCTATTGTACAAAAATTGCAAGCATTGAACCAGTACACACTGAATAAAGTTTTGAAAGCTGTAGGTAGTAGGTGTAGGATTTTCATTTTGCAGCATCAGTCATTTGATCACTGCATTAGTCAAAACACTCGATACTAGTACATTGTTTAACAATGAGTATCCAAGGTCAGTAACCCAATCAATCAGTGGTGGCCTTTAAAAGGGTTGATTATCAATTGGCTACAAGGTGAAAACACATGGTGAAATATTGCTCATTAAATCATCTAAATTTGTATTTACATTTCCATTCATGGCTGCTGTTTTGTGTGGTGTGCAAAAACAATGCAGCTGTTTGTCTCTTCTTGTTTGACACGGAGATTGACATGCAGCGTCAGAGTGCAAGGCCTCTCACAAGGCAGGATTTAGGCTCCTGCATTAGAACACTGTCGCTGCATAACTGTGATTTATTTACCCAACAATAGTGTGCCCTTTGGCTATAAACACAGACTGAGAGTACAGATTCACCATTTACGTTTTGGAGTTGAGGAAATGACTTCCCGCATAAGATAAGGAACAAAGGGATGAGGACAGACTAACATACTTGCCAGTGACCATTTGATTAGTAGCTTGTGTTGAATCCCATGATGCAATAATCAGAAAGCCCTACACATAGTACCTTCAAAGTCATCTTAGGTGTCTGGAGAATAGATGGTCATTTCTAGGAAACAGGAACATTTACACAGTTACAACTCACAAAAGTGCATAATGACCACCAGTAAAAAGAAGATTTAGGGGAACAGGAGTTAAAGAGAAACAAATACTACTTTTTCTTGCATGAAGCTGTACTTCCTGTGAGCCTCATGCTGTTCAAAATGCCAACCAACTGCCAAAGAAGAAAAAGGATAAAATCAAAACTTAATAAAAAGAAAGAAAACATAACGATTCAAGTCATTCTTCTCGTCTTACAAAGCCCGCTGTGCGCATCAGGGTGGGAGGGACACAGTTAGTCTGTTCAACAAAGTGATCCCAGACCCCATTTCCTGGATTCAATGCCTTGGAAAAAGCTCTCATTTCATGAGTACAGTACTTCAAAATAGAAACTCAAACAAGTTTCAGCATGAATATTCAAAAAGCATAAAATATTCAAATTACACCAGATTGGATGAACTCACTGGGAGGGTGTCTGTTTGTCCTTTATCGGACACACCTCCTGACCAATAACAAATACATTTGTTTCATGGTGGACACTTGATTGAAATGCTACGCACCTGATTTCAAGGTAAAACCCTACATGAATAACTAACCGGCCAATGATAGATAGAATATACAGAGGTGCGCATAGCAGTGTAACCCAGTAACTCAAGTGAAAATGGGGGGAGTATACCAGTTACGCAGAAGCAAAAACCCACTGTGAGATGAGGATGTGAAACTGAAGGCTAGCTTAAAATTAAGACATTATCTGTATATGATTGGTGAAAAAGGGGGTAAAAGTAGCTTGAGTCTTAACCCCTATGATGAAAAAGAGAGTATGGGAAAAGAGGGCAATGACGTGTACATGTCTGTGTGTGCATGAGCATATTGTTAATTTAGAGCCATTCATATCAGTGTATCACTCATGATTTCTGTTGAAGTGAAGACCTGCAAAATAGCCTGTGGAAGTGCCCAGATAATTAGCCGGTGACAGAGGTGTGTGTGTCCATGTGTTTAAGAGTGAGAGCCGGTCCAAAAACCAGCAGGTGCTGCAGTTAAGTGAGGCCCAGTGAGAAGAGCCAACAACCAACACGGGGGCCACGTGTTGAGAATCCTGCTGTGCGTTGGATCCAGACCAGACCAAACCTGGCTCCTTTAGGTGAGCTGGTGCGGTGCCTCCAGCATCTCCATCAGGAAGGTGTCGATAGGCGTGTCACCAATCAGTTTAAAGAAGAACAGGTGCTCCAGGCACTTTAGACCAATGGAGCGCAGTGCTGGGAGCCGGAGGAGGAGCTTTGCGAACCTATACGGAGGAGGAAATCATGAAAACAAGTGGAAGCTTCAGAAAATATGTCACGAAAGAAATCTAAATGTTTTGAAATTACATGATGTTGTAGGAGGTGAACCAACATGGATCACTGAAGCAAACATTGATACATACGAATATAATATTTACTGGTCTGTCACCCGTGTATCTATAACTATACAGTATTTTCTTCTGACAAAGCTAAGCACAACATTGTGATCACATGCAGTCCCATCAGAATCTGTTAGTTGACTAGTCTGGTTTCTTCTTACAGCTGTGCCAGTTTATTACCTATGATGTCAAAGTAAATGAAACAACATGGTGTCTCAGTATCACATGTTTGCATATACAGTATGTGTATGTATGTTGTTGCGTACTGCAGCGTACCTGCCCTGCTGGTCAGGGTATTTCTGTTTGCAATAAGCCTCAAGAGAGGCATACACCCTCTCTCTCAGCAGCTCCACCTCACTTGGATTGGACAAACCCTTGGCATCTTCAAGTGAAAACAGAGGACATTGACATTTCATGCAGCACCATATGTTACATTTGCCACTTGAAAAACATTCAAACAGAAAAATCCAAATAATATTGTTTTCCACTTCCATTTCATATATCCACATTTCTGCCTTTGAGGGTATACCTGGGTTGAAAAGGATAATGGCTCGAAGGCAACCCAGCTCTGTCTTGTCCATTTGCATGTCTCTCATCTTACTCACAAGCTCTGTCAAAACTCTAGATTGAGGAAAGGGAGGGCGGACAAAAGTAGGAGGCGACACCGGTTAAAGACAGAATCACAACAAATTCAAGAAGAAAACAAGAGTAAAGGTGAAGAAGCGAGGCACAGAGGAAAAGATCAAGAAAAACTATCAAAGGAAGAGACTGAAGAAGAGGAGAACACACGGACCATATTCCATAACCACATTGTTATGCATGGTTTCATACTAGAGCAGTTCACATACATCATGGCTCCAGACACTAGAACATGACTCAACAGATGCTTCTGAGAAAAAACCTGATGTACCACCACCAAATAATAATGATAATAATCATGTGGTGTTTCACAGATTGCTTCTTACCCTTTTATTTTCAGTCAACTAACACAAAAACAGGTGACGGTGGTCGGGAAGTCTGATGACTCCCAACAGTTCAGAGTCAAGGTTTAGGGACTTGACTTCCACAAACCCACAGAAAATAAACAATGAACACACTGCCAAGTTTTGGGTTATTTGTCCTTTTGTCATCCCAACCATCAGGCCCTACTACTCGTTGAAGTAAACGTATTTTGTACTGCAGGTCAGAGCCTCACAGTCTTCAATATCCACTCTTCAGTTTGCAGTTGTCGAGTTGTACATTGATGAGAATGGTCTCAACTTTGACTTCTTCATGTACTTTACTCCCTTATGAGTTCTCTTCAGACAGTTATGAGTTTGTTCCGAGAGGAAGTGGTGACATCATGGGAATAAGAAAGAGCTGACGTGTTTCTCAACTCACTGTCAGAAAAAAGCATCCTGTTTTTACAGGCTAAATTTATGTTGATGCTGCCGAGGTTAAAAAAACAGCCAAAAAAAAACACCTTTTAATTCCTCCCTTCCTTCGTCTGAGAACTAAATGTGTCTACAGTACCATCAAACTATAAAGCTACTGTCATTAAACAGGACCACGTATTTCATTTGTCCTTATATTTGACAAGCAGAGGCACTTACAGCCAAACAGAACGAGTACTTCTGCACACAACAAGAGAAGTCACAAACCAAACTTAACAAATTTCAAATATAAGATGCAGTATTGGGTTTCATCATCACCTAAACCATACGCCCACAGTTCACCGAGTGATCAGGACAAATGATTGAGTGGATGATGTTTTTAAGAGTGACATGTTGAAAACCAGCTGGTTTTTGCAAAGCTGTGCAAAAAACAACAAAAAAACAAATATGTACTGGTTCTGATTGTTTTGATACTGGCTGAAGAGGAGGGGTTCAAGAAAAGTGTTTGTGTCGTGGAGTAATTACCTGTCAAATATGGCCCCAACCTCAGCATTGTGCGCCCTGTGTATTCAATCACAATGTGTTATTACAATGTCAATACACAGTTACATTGTTATTACAGTGTTGTGATTTTTTGGGACCTTTACCTGAACAAGCTCTCAGTGCATTCAATAATTTTGTGTGGTTAAAAAGTGCAATGCAAATTGTATGGTGTTGTTCACATTTTCCTGTCTGGGCTCAATATTTGCTCCTGTGCTTCATAACTATGACACTCTTGATCAGTACCAGTCTCGAATGATGTTATCCAACTGACAAGTATATTCACATGTATTAAAATAAGCAGAAAGGTTACGATAAACCCTGTAAGCCATTTGCAAAACAGCAGAAAACCATTAGTACACAAGGACCTGAAGTTGAAAACAACTCTAATTTTGTGGTCCTGGAAAAAACTGATTGTTATCAAAGCGTAACATGAGGAAGTTTCACTCAAGTAAAGGTGGAGTGAAAGAGGCTACGACGACAAGTTCTTAAAACCAACCAACCAACGGAGCAGAACAACAGAAAACACAACAAAAGGAGCCCACTGTTTTTGTCATTCTTCATTCTGCATAAAGCTGTGCTTCTCAAATAGTGGGGCACACCCCCCCGGGGGTGTAATGCCTTGTTCCCTGGCATTGTACCCCCAGGGAGTGGTGGGAGACCAGGAAAGACCATGTGGGATTTGGGTCTATAAATGTTGGAGATCAGTGGACAGCAAGAAGACAAATAAATGAATTACACCACAATCACGCTGATAAGACGCTATAGTCTTTCTTGGCTGAAGACAGTAAACCAGCAAACATGTTAGCATGTCTGCTGGTTTATTTATTTATATATATATATATATATGTGTGTGTGTGTGTGTGTGTGTGTGTGTGTATATATATATGTGTGTGTGTGT
>JAPTHA010000003.1:20592457-20605933 GCA_029814585.1 Gymnapogon annona
AAAAAACACCGCCCGCTTTGGCTCAAGTCTGTAACTGTGAGCGACTGAGATGGAAAAAAAAAGAGGGGGGGGGTAGGGGGGGGGAAAGAAAAACTTATAAAAAGGTTTTGAAGAGAGAGAGAGAGAGAGAGAAAGAAAGAGAGAGAGAGAGAGAAGAGGACGCACCGAAAAGTAACGGTATGGCACCGTGTCAGCGCCGTTGGCACCGGAGTCTGTGAGAACGAGACGCGCAGCGCACTCCGCTCGCGCTCCTTGTACCCGTGTGACGTCAGAGCGCGAGGGGGAGGGGGGAGAGGGGAGGGTTGATGTCAAACCCACCCGTGACTCTGGCAACTCAGGTCTGAGTGGAACTGAAGTGTTGAGTGTTCAGTGACAGGACGAGAGTCACAGAAACACATTACACTGGAGCACTCTTTAACCACTCCTTTATTTATATATATAATATGTGTGTGAGTGTGTGTGTGTGTATGTATGTATATATGCATATATACATATATGTATATATATATATATATATATACGTATATATATATATTTATGTGTGTGTGTATATATATGTGTGTGTATGTATGTATATATGCATATATACATGTATGTATATATGTGTGTGTGTGTGTGTGTGTATATATATATGTGTGTGTGTGTGTATATATATATATATATATATATATATATGTGTGTGTGTGTGTGTGTGTGTAAAGTAATTTATAGACAAATTATATTATTCATTTATGGTAATGGGGGGGCTTTCTTCTTCCCTGGGGGTGGGTGACAACAGGACATAATTGTGAAGCACTGCTATAAAGGTAAAGGTTTTAAAGTGTTGAGACCCTTGACAGTGGGGACAACTTGGTGGGCAAAAGCCCTACTTTCAGAATGACAGAAAAAGCAGGCATCACCCCTTCTGCTATATATTAAATATTGGTTTCTTTTTGGCCAATCTGTCATGCAACGTCAACAAAACAACATTTGACTTTCCTGCAATGCTGTTGTATTTTCGGTCTTCTTCGGTTGAGTTGTTAAATGTTGCTAAGAACTTTATATTTAAATACTAAATATTTCACCACCACTGAATTTATCCCCATTATGATCCAGTTGTTTCAAACAGATTTGGATACCAAGCTGAAATAGAGGTCAGGAAAGGAGCAGTGCTATAAACTGTACTAGAGGAAAAGATTTCAGTCATTTGCCATGAGCCCAGTAAAGACTGCTTTAAAACTGAACAGAATTCCCTTGAACTTGTACTTTAATAACAATGTAAGTACTGTGTAATTAACAGTGCATTGACATGTTGTGACATGGCTGGGATTTTTACATTACATTAAGGACTTGCAGTGTTTTTTTTCCTCAAGATAGATGATAACGTAATTAAAAAGCTTTACTGAAGAAATTAAAGACTTCAGATTCAAGAGGATAATGCAGTGTCACCTCACTATTATATACATTACGTATTGGGCCTGTCAGTTTAATTACATTGATGATGTTGAACATGTAACTTAAGTGATTCATCTAATACGTGTTGACTGATTAAAGGTGCAAAGACGAATGGCTGTAATTATGTCTATGTTTAATATCTCAAACAAATTAGGTCAAATCTGTGTGTAATGATTACATGGCCATACACTAATAGTTTGATGCATGTGTACACGTGTGTGTATGTTTGTACAGCATGTATGTGCGCATTTAGTTTCAGGTGTTATGATCTTACATCCTACGGGTGTGAACCACAAATTGTTAAAATTCTTTGCTCTTGTGCTTAATTCTCTTGAAACAATGGTGTAACATGTGCGCCAATATAGCATCCTAAATTAACCCGTTGTGACTCTCTAGCCTCTGCAGTATAATGATAGGCTATAACCAATCCATTTCTATTTTCACCTGTTAGTATTCTCCATTAGTCAGCCGATATTCCATTACCAGATGCAACGATGGGTACTCTGTGCTGGCGTGTGCCTGGGGGGGCGTGGCCACATGCGTGTCTATGGCTAAGCATTAGTCACCAGCCACCTGGGCATGCGCTGTCACCCAGCGGGCCAAGAAGCAAAATGTCACAGCCAATCATAGCCACACAGAACACAGCAGCTGCAGCCAACCACAGATAAAGACACAGCTCTTCATAGTGTCCATTGATCCAGGAGTTCTTGATTCAGATTCATACTAAGAAACTATCACAGTAAAGCCATAAGAGCCAAAGACACTCAGGTTGATAAAGCCAAAGGTTTTAGTTTTCACTTTGTTTTAAGGGCTTGGATTTTAAAGGGCAGCAAAAAAGCCACTGGAGAAGAACTCCACTTAAAGTCAAACTCTCCAGTGACATTAACATTATTAGTACCATGTCTTGGTCTGCTGTGTGACCTTCCAAACCCTTTGATTCCAGGAGAAATCACTAATGTGGTAGGTCTCTGAGTGGCGTACTTGAAAACTCTGCATGTTACCTGTCAAAGATCGCTCCGACCCCTGCACTGTGAGCACTGTTCCTGTGGACGTGCAGGCCTGTGGCCAGTAAAATGCCATCCTTCACTGAGATGGAGCGATGGGAGAATGATGCGATCAGGAGTTCATTCCAGCCTGTTGGAGAGTTTAAAAAAGAATGGGCTCTTTTGTTGTGGGACAGATTAAAATACACAGTAAAGCAAAATACAATAAAATACCTCTAAAGTATATTTTACAAACAGTCTTTTGCAAAAGTCCTAGTCCAACATTGTCTGGAAAAGTGAACTTCTAATGACCACACAAGTATTTCTCAGTCCTTGTATTTAATTCCAATCTACATATGTGAGAAGCATGTACAACACACTACTTTTTGTCATGGTCAGGGGGCACACTAAACTAACTTTTACAGCCCATTTAGCTCTGTTACTTGTGTTTCTTTGTCTGTACAGATTTCCTCTATTTTGTTGTTGTAGCTAAAGAGAATGAGAAATAAATATGTACCGGTATGCATGTTAATTTCAACCCTGCACAGACCTTAAGGCACAGTACTGAATATGACACAATGCATACCTTTGTGGCACATTATGGTGAGACATACAGCTCTGGAAAATGCTGTGTATTCTCATCTAGTGCTGAAAGCTACATTTACTTTTCTTTTTATTGTGACAAATGTGAGTAAAACCAGAATGCAGTAATAAAAAGACCAGATCATTACACTAGCTAATCATAGATGCCACTATAAGTCTTGCTGACAGTTTTTGGCTATTCTAAATATGAAAGAAGACGACAGTGTTGGTGTATCATGTGTTTGTTTCATATATCTGGAAGACTGAATTTATTCATTTGAAAACAGTGTTTTGAAGGTCGAACTTTAAAAAACATAATGTTGAACAAAAAAACCCCAAAGACAGTGTGTTCACGTCTCCCAAAAAACATCACAGAATGTCACATCCCTACTTAAAAAAAACGTTATAAATAAAGATAATTTTCATTGAACCATTTGGGCTGACCTGCACGTAGCAGGATGACCTGGTCATCCAGGGGCAGCTCAGAGAAGTGTGGGATTCTCTTGGCCCACTCCACCAGGGTGAAGAGCTGCTTGTCCGCTGCCTGACAGATGTTGGTGACAGGATCGTTGGGCTGGAAACAGATTTTCAAATACAGGATTTCATCAGGAGGCTTGACAGTGATGATCTGTATGCGATGCCGAGGGGGTGACAAATGGGAACATGGTTTTTTTGTCATAGTGTAATAAGGTGCAAGGTGTACAACAATAGGTGGCAGTGGGGCTCCCTAAAGTTAAGACGAAGAAACATGACGAAGTGTATGTAGCGCTGGACTTCACTGTGACTACTGTGGGTCTATAAATGTTGGACAACAGTGGATAGCCTGAAGGCTTATAAATAAATGAAGGTGTCACTTAAACACATTAAACCTCAATCATGCTGATAAGACACTTAAAGCTCTAATTACATACTTATATACAAATGATAGGATTTATAGTTGTAAAACCCAAATCCACGCCATAGCAATTTTTCCAGAAAATGTTCTAGTGTAATTTGCAGCAGCACACCACTCACAGAGCTTCCCCCTGAACTTCCGTCAGCGTGAAGTTCTGTCTTCTGCTCGACGGCCATCTCAGCCTCCAAAATCTTTTCCACCGGCATCTCCTCATTGACTGCACTAGTCGACTCCACCTCACCTTCCCGATCTTTGTTCCTCTGTCTCTCTTCTTGAACAGCTGCGGCATGGGGGGGATCGGGGTGGGTAGAGAGGAGCACAGGAGAAATAAAATGAAGGACAAAAAAAAGGAGGGAGACAAAGCAGACAGAAGACAATGTGGAAAGGAAAGGTGAGAAGCAGTAGATGTGGAAGAAGCAGAAGGTGAGAAATGGATAATGAAGGAGAAGCAAGTGTAGACGGATATAAGCAGAAAACAGTGATAATGAAGGGAGGAAATAAGGGAGAGAGATTTGTGAAGGAAGAGATTAACACAGAACATAAGCAAAAAGAATATGAAAAAATAAAAGATTCATAGCAAAATGTGCAAAACAGTGGGAAAGAACAAAGATACAAATCTATACAGTTCATCATACAAGTATAATCTTTCATACTCTTTCATACTTCTTTCAGCCACTGGAAATAGGCCAAAATACAAGACATTTCGTATTTAGTGAAATAACCTTTTTCTTTACAACAAACTGTATGTTTGACAGAAACCAGATTGGTTTTAGTGCATGTAACCCAGTCTATTCACATGACATTAGAACATTTTCTTTAGGTCTAATTTATAATGCCTCATCTATATCAAATATTTTGGAAAGCATCGTTTTACCCCAAAGCATGAATGTCATCAGAGTGAACACAACGTGCATTAAATTATTCTTAAATACATCCCTGTAAAAGGTCACTGACAGACGTAGTGATGAAAGGAAAATTAAGAACCTTAGAGCCAAGCTGGATGATAATCGGAATTACTGTAGCAGAGATACTGTGCAAATTTGTTCCCTAAAGGTTTAAGTGAATTAAAGCTGATATTTTTCTACCCATGAGCATTGACAAGGGACTATGAAGAGAAAAAAAAGAAACGCACACACTTTCTAGCTGAGCTCCTTGGCACTGATATGCAATGTAATTTCTCTGACTCCTATTCATTCATACATCCAGACACACACCACCCCTCCCTCCCTCTTCTCCTTACATCTGTCGTTCATCTTGGCCACTACAGAAGGAGGGAAGGGGGAGAGAGAGAACGAGAGGAAACAAAAAGAGGAAGAGAGGGGGAAAGGGGGTTAGTGTTTATAAGGCTGACCCACCCCCATTTCCCTCTCTACCACTCAACTCGTTCTGTCTATCCCCTACCGTAGGAAAATGATCACTATTAATCAATCAGAAACTAGATATGCTCATGAGGACTGGAATCTCGTCACAATCATCAGGGACTGAGGTTCACGGTCATAAACAGCAACAGGACGATTAAGATTTCGTTTTTTAAATCTGGGATGTCCTTGTCTGTAAATGTAGAGCATTGTGGTGTGGCCAAAAAATCTAGAATTTTTTTAAAATTATATATTTTTAGTGGGTTGTTTTCCAACTACATGAACACGAAACACAATTTAAAAATACTCCTCCTTCACTAAAACTGTATCGTACACATTCAAAGTTAATATGTATATCACAAGAAACAGAAAAGGTTGCATGTTGGAATTTTTGGAGGGCAAGAAAAGCCTGCAGTGGAATAAATGCAACAATTAAGAATAATTTTGTGATTTGGGCATTTTTCACAACCTTCAGAAAAGGAAAATATTACTTAGCTGAATCGATTCGAATTATTGTCAAGTCTTACCATTATGAAAGGCTGCTTGCTAGTTAATTTCTGAATTATATAATGAACAAATAAAAGGGTACTTACTCATATTTGAGTATTCTTCTCCTTTCATTTAGAAATTCTATGCACATTTTCAATTTTTAATGTAATAAAATATGAATATTCATATATAAATGTAAAGGATAAACACTTACATGGGATAAAATGATCAAATATGTAAAAACCTGATATTTAAAATTAAAATTGGTGGACTTATAGCAGCAAACAAAAAGTGGTGATGTATAAAATACCAAATGTGAACATCTTGTGTAAAAACCGTTAAGAGTAAATTGAAGCTCATTACATAAATAAAAAAAAACAACCTATGGCTAGTAAAAAAACAACACTGTCTATATGTCATTCGTGACAGGTAGAACACAAAATATATAACCATGTCATTGGACTGAGCTTTTTCTATCGTTATCTCATAACCCTAATCTGTAGTTCTGAAGACTACAGTCAAGACAGTAACCCATCCAGGTTTAGATATGGAAACATAACTAACGGTCCATAAGCTGGTCCTGAGAAGCTCAATCAAAAACTCACCTGTCTTTAAAATTTAAAAAAAAAAAAAAAAAAAATCACATCAAAGCTTTTTTGCTACCAATAAACATTCAAGACTCAAGAGAGCCATGTGTGCAATTTCCCCCCAAAATTTTGCAAATCCTTTAAGGGAACAAAATGAAATTGTAACATGTATCTAAATGCACCATTTTGTGCATTTAAAAGGTGAAATTCAGTGAGTGCCAAGGTGTCACGGGGCCCTGTTTTCAGGGATCACAAGCAAAGGGTGGAGAACGAGTGGCTTACAAACAGCGCTGACGATTGACAGAGTTTCTTACCTTCTCTCTTCATACCCATGGCCAGGCACTTCTGGTAACGGCAGTACTGGCAGCGGTTCCTCTGTCTTTTATCAACCATACAGTCTTTATTGTCCCGGCAGGTGTACGTCAGATCTTTGCGCACTGTCCGCTTGAAGAATCCTTTACAGCCCTCACAGCTGTACACGCCATAGTGCTTACCTGAAGTGTGGGACAAATGGAGTAACAGAATCAAGAAAAACAGAATCAATGACTGTGGGTGAGATTTGAAAGGCACAGAGTGACTGTTTGACCCTGTCTGGCATCCAGGCCTAACTCGTATGCAATGCACGAGAGATAGGAATAGTCTTATCACCAGAGGATCTGTCTCCACAGATGGAACACAGGCGTTTCTGGGAAAGCATTGGCCCGGGACTGTGAGACGACAGCTGCTTCAAGCCTAATGGAGGTTTCACATCATCTGAGCTGCTGACTGCATGAAGGCCTGACATGGACACTGTTGAGTTGATCTGTGAACATGACAGAAATAACGGGACAGACAGGAAGCTGTGAAGTCTGCCTGGGCACGGCACAGAAAATGAAACAAGATATCATAAAAACTTGTCCAGTATATGAAACTACCAAGTATTTATTTACAACCACAACCGATGGTGCTAAAATGACAGATCTGCGCCAGTAATGGACACATTATAAAATGGTGATGATTCCGTTCATAGCCCAGAATGTACAGGTTTATGTACAAACTCAACCAAATGGAAAGATCTAAAGTTTCTGATGGGATGGCATCCCATTGTGTTTTCAACATCTCTAATTCCCTTACCTGTGGACTGCTTATGGGTCCATAGCCCACTGACGGCGTTCCAGGTAGGCAAGGCGAGCCCAGCGAAGAACTGATAACAGAGAAAGGGGAACCGATGCTACTAATGGGGCTGTTGACTCCAGCAGTGGTGATGGGAGGCAGCGAGGTCATGGAAGCTGCAGCCGACGGAACCAGCGGAGGTGAACGCTGTCCTGACGGGGGTGAGGACACAGACGAACTGTCTGGACTGCGGGAATCTGATTGGAAATGACCACAGGGGGAAGAAATAAAAAGTACATAATTAGTAATAACTATCACTATGGATAAAATTTCTATACGACTTTTCGGGGCACCCAAAGCGCTTTACATTATTGATGCTGTATTCACTTACTCATACATTCTCACTCTGACGGTGGTGAACTATGTTTGTCGCCACAGATTCCCCGGGACAGGCTAATTGAATTGTGAACCAGAGGTGATTGACCATTTTGCCAACACAACCATTTTTACACCCGAGAGGAGATTTCAAACCTAATTTTGGTTTTTAAAAATAATTGAAAGTAGTGTATTCTGAATTATTTGCAACTGGAGATAATGTTGTTTTCACTTTCACTAGTTTAATTACTGGCAGAAGGATGGAGATTGGAGCCAAATTAATACAACACAATTTATTGTGCTACGATGTTTTTATTATAATACACCTGCTCTGGACTGACAGATTTTTAAAATATATTCTCAGCAAAATATAACACAGTATAATACCATATTAAAACTATGTTTTAAAATGTGCAATCATTGTAACTCATTTTTAGATTATTTTGTTTTCAAGTAGCATTCATTACAATATAAGGTCTGTATATTACTGGAGAAATACATGGAAAGAGGAGGTTATAGGTCACAGGTGTCAAACATGCGGCCCGGTGCTAAATCCGGCCCGCCAAAGGGTCCAGTCTGGCCCTTGAGATGAATTTGTGAAATGCTAAAATTACCCTGAAGATATTACCAATAATTTTAATTCAGGTTCCACATTCAGACCAATTCAATCGCAGGTGGGTCAGACCAGTAAAATACCACAATGACATATAAATACTCACAACTCCAAATGTTTTCATCTATTTACAGTAAAACAAAGTCTAATTTTGCCCCCCAAAAATGTGAATATCCTGAACAAATATGAACAACCTGAACTGACTGAAGAGAAGTGTACTTTTAACTGCCTGTTACAAGATGTTACCTGCCAGTAAATGATAAATTGAAGCATAATATTGCTACAATTACACTTGTGTTTTCAATTTGTTCATGCTTATTCACTTTGCTTTTTAGATATAAACATTTTCATCATGCAATTTTACTTTCTTCACTCTAAAACATAGATAAACGTTCAGAGTTGACATTTATATATTATTATGACATTATACTGGTTCGGCCCCCTTCAGATTAAATTTACCTGAATGTGGCCATGAAGTGAAATGAGTTTGACACCCGTGTTATAGGTCAACATATCCAACAGTAAATTATTTATATTTTCTAGACTTGAGTATTTGGTCAAGTCACAAAACAAGCTGAGGATTTGTATTTTACAAAACGTGACTAAATTAAAAGGTCGTATCTTAAATTGGGCAAATAACTGACGACAGTGTTACGTACTAGTGTGCAATTATATACCATGTAAGATTTGAAACCGCTCAAGCGTCACTCTCCTGATGTGTCGTTCTGCAGAACATGTGTGTGTATTGGTGCTTTCCTGGCCGAATGCTGGCGTTATTGGCGTTACCTCTGCTGTCTCCCATGACGGAGGCGGTCTGGCAGCTGCACGCCCACGAGCTTCAGTCTCAAACAGCCGGGGATCGAACTCGAGACCGCGGACTGAGGCCCGGGCCGGAGTTGTTTTGGGAAACCAAAAACGGCTCTGAAATTCCAACACGAGAAAAAAAAAGCACCACGTTAGATTAACACTCGTGTAGCCGATACCTGTTTGCACACACAGGTGATGAACGGCAGACATGACCTCGCCCTCCCTTCACTCATCTGCCTGCGAACCAACACGCACGTCTAAAGATTTGATGCATTGTTGGCATTTAAAAAAAAAAAGGTGTTGCAGCGGGACTTTGCCGAGCAGCCAGCTGCTGCCATATTTATGCACCGTCCCGATACAGTACGAAACAATTACTGACGTGTTTGCGTAGAAACCTAGCCGCGTTACATCGATTATTGAACACTAATTGTCTTGTCTTTAACGTACGCGAGAGAAACCCTGTCATGTCCCAGCGAATAGACGGAGCCCAGACAGATGAAAACAAACCGCTCGTGCAAGACACCCGTTAGCCGTCACATAGCTCGTAAACTGGCTAGCGCTGCCATGCTAACGCCTCAAATATCTGCACCTACCGCGCGGAGATAAATGTCAAGATAACCCCGCTAAACCATTACAGCTGACGCACCTCACCGCACCGTCCGTGGCAAACAACCCCGCGGCGGTATATTTAGTGGCACTTGTGCTCTGTCTGGTTCAGGTTGGCAGATGTAGCTAATGGTAGCTAGCATGCTAGTTAGCACGAAAGCATCGGAGCAGAGCTTTGAGCCACGAGAGCGAATTATTCCACCGCAGCTCGTCTCTTCCCGTCTAATGCTTGGCTTAGCAGAAAAGCAAAGGGTTTAAAAGGTATAATTTGTGAAGAAATACAGATTACTGACGTTTTAGCGGCACAGCTTCTTCGCATGAAAGGATGTGGCGACTAGGCCCGTGCGTGTGTGTGTGTGTGTCTCCCCCCACTTTGCCTCGTAGTCACCCTCCCTCCCCCTGCAAGGATGAAAACATGATGATGCTGGAGGATTTGGCTTAGTGCTCTCTCACACTTGCACATTGATTCTAAATCCCTGCGGTCGGGACGGTGTGTATGTGCGGAGACTTGAGTGGTCGCCTTGCGTGTTCCTCTCACGAGCATCCAGTGAACGGGGTCAAGAGGTCAAGACAAGTTCAGCTCAGTGCGTCAGTTGTTGGAGAGGTTATTAGAGGGCAGACACACACACACACACACACACACACACACATATGGATTGGCCTATTGATACAGTGCGTTAGTGATAGGATGACTTCTCATGTGTGTCATTGCATCCTATCGCATCAATAATAAGGTTTAACATCTGCAGATGAACAGATACATGCACCAGAACTCTGTGGTGTTTCACGTCACATTAATCTCTTTATTTACTTATTTATATATACAGGGACAAGTTTATAGAGCTAATTCCCAACTGATTAAATTTTTTATGCTTTTATTTATTTTATTTTGCACCAAACAATATATATTACAAGAATGGGGAACGGTTACATATGCATAATAGACTTAGACTTCCTTTATTGTCATTACACAGACACGCAATGAATCTGGTAACGAAATGTCATAGAATTGTCAGCTGATAACACAAATAAATATGTAAATAGAAAAGTGCACAGTAGATGAAAACGAATCCAAAGCCAAGAGTGTCTGCAGTGTAAATATGACAACACACACAGTCATTATAAATAAGAATAAATAAGACGGACAATGTAGCAATGTAAACAGTACTATAAACAGTGAAAATACTGCACATCAGTGTAAACTGTACTATAAACAGTACTATAAATAGAGAAAATACTGCATCAATGTGAACAGCACTGTAAACAGTGCAAATATCAGTGTAAACCATAGACAGTACTATAAACAGTGCAAGTACCTCGAATCAAATGAAAATACAACAACAGTTAGGGTGGAAATGTGGAACCTAAAATCAATCAAGCAAAGTTTTGTTTTTTTTTACTCAGTGCAATAGTTGTTTGCTGGTACTTCTGTGTCCTATACTTGATGACCGTTGTGGTGGAGCTCCTATCATTCTCCATGCTCTAATTACGATAACAATAAAGAATTCTGTTTCTGATTGTGGTTATATTTTTTCAGGATGTGACAGTGATGATACCAGTTTGGCTTTTTTATTCCTACTGTCATACAGTATGAAATGTGTGAAAAGATCATAGCATCTCAACATGGTCTTTTATTCACTCTAAACAAAAGTCGCATAGTTTTGCATTCACATCCAATACACATATATTTAGAACCATTTGTGTTAAACAGTGCAACAATTCGTTTACACCTGTGGAACTCTTACATATTTTTTCCAAGAAGCTACCTGTCGTGGCAGGAAATTCACAATACGTTCATATTTAATGTTTTAAGAACATGTTTTAAAAAGTGTTTGTAAAATGTTGAAATTAACATGCATTCATTATCAAGATAATTGTTAGAGGCTTAGTGTTTTATGAAAAGTATAAAACATTACAAATATACCAACACTTGCATACCTTTGATTGTGTCACTTCTATGCCAGTTTGCCTTTAATGGATATATAAACTAGTTTTCACTGACTTTCTTCATTTTGTTTGCCTTTGTACCAGTTGCTATGCCCCTAGATTTTCAGAAAGGACTAAAGAATGCTCTCTTCATCACATCATGTTAGTGTGAAGTAATGCAGTGAAGGGAAATTGTGTATTTTCTTCATTATGTATTAAAATACCAGAATTCATCGACTCATCTTAATACATTTTCTACAAGTGCACCGTTTTCTAGACATTACATTTTTTTGTCTTAGATAATAATCATAATTACACACAAATCAACAGCATATATATAATTTCGGATGTTCCTTTTCTATTTTATTGGTGGCTTGTGTTACTGTTTTCTCTTCCCGTGTATTTGAATCTTACTCAAGTTCAGCAGATTTTTTTTCTAAAAATATACTTTACCACCCTCAAGGGGGCTAAACCTGCATTGCACTTAAGCCTCATTTGGAATGTTTTTCATTTTCGTAATAGTCAATCAATATAATTTTTGCTCTCTTATTACAAACATTTACACCAACATTTGTTTGTATGAAGTAAGTATTATGGTCTATTCATTTTTTCCAATTTAATTTTATACTCAGACAAAGTATGCGGTCTTAGATAAAGTAGAATGTCAGTTTTAATAAATGACAGTATTTTAAAATATAGAACTTGTTGCTTTATAAAATAGGTATACACAAAACATAGATAATATATGATCTTACAGCTATAAACAAAGAATACAATTACACACTGTAATGAGGAGAAGAAAACGAGCAAAACAAATGTAATGTCAGTTTTGTATTCTTTAATCTCTTTCAGCATTAACCATTAGAGCAACATATTGCACAGGAAAAAAAGAAGACGATAAGTCATGCGACACGGTTGAACTCGCGGTTGAGGAAGTGGTTTTATATTTTGTATTTCCTTCATTTTTCACCTGCTATGAGAAGAAACCAGAACCTCAGAGTTTTATCTCTAAACCCAAAGTAGTGAGACACAAATAAGAAATAAGTCAGTGTCCAAAGACTGTATGTGCATGTGCGTGTGAGTGTGTGTGAGGGATTAGCCTCAGTGTGTGTCCACCAGTGATTAGCCTGGTCAGTGGGCCTGTTGTGCATTCACTCGCCCCATTAGCATATTAATGCAGCCTCACTCTTGATCTCCCTCCCACCCTCTCTCTCCCTCTCTCTCTCTCTCTCCCTCACTCTTTCTCTTTCTTTATCCATATTTCCCAGACTGAGTTGTCGCTTCCTGCAGCTTCAATCTATAAATCTCACCAATTTACGCCTGATCGTGCTGTGAAGCGGCAGACTCTCTCGCCACACAAATTTCAAGGTGCCTGCTCCTCTTTTCCCTCCAAAAAACGTCCTCTTGTCCTCCTCCTCCACCTCCTCCTCCTCCCTCTGACAGATCTTTGCCTTCTTTTTCATCCCGCTCGCTATTGCTCTCTCTCTCTCTCTCTCTCTCTCTCTCTCTCTCGCCACCTTATTCAAATCCTTTACTTTCTCTCATTTTTTCCTTTTCTTTTCCCACCCAAGTTTGCCCCCCGAACTTTGTCAAACACAGGAAAACACACACAGAGGGAAATTCACAGGGGTAACCAAAGAGAGGGTGAGTAGACACACACACACACACACACACACACACACACACACACACACACACACACACACACACACACCCACCCCCCCCCCCC
>JAPTHA010000003.1:20633057-20644307 GCA_029814585.1 Gymnapogon annona
AATTGACCCACGGACCAGTAATATCTAAGAAATAATGTCACCTGACTCGTGTAGATGTAGATACACAGTGCTTTACATATGCAACTTCACATCAAGACTAACACTTTCAATTGAACTCTTTTTACCTCTTCTTTGCTGTTGCAGATAAGTATGGAGGACTTACGTTTGGCTTTTGGGGGCTTTTTCCCAGAGTTCAGCTGCCCGCTCACATCCATCAGCCTTCGCTCCAGCTCCAGTTGTTTCTCTAAAGCCAGCTCTTCTCGAGACTTTCCTGCACTGTTCTTTTTACTTGCTGCATCAGACAATTGAAAACACTGGATTAGTGTGTGCCATTTGCATTAGCACTGTGAAGACATTAAAAAGTGCTCTATATACCCCAGCAGGGCTTGTAGGACTTAGAAGGTCAGAGGTCAACATATGTCTCTATGGGACACATGCAGTCCACTTATTTATGTAGTTTTTGTTTTGTCTGTTGTCTCTGATCCTGTCATTGTGTGTTGTGAATGCCGTCCTATGGTGTCTAAGTGCAACAGTAATATTGCCTTAATGAAAAACATGTTGGTTAAAGTGCACGTCAAGCAAGTCCGAGTTACATCAGACCAACGCCACAATAGAGCCAATGTTTACACACAGTTATGTAAAAGCTCCTCATCTTGACATACCATATGGCTTTCGAGGTTTCTTCCTCAGACACGTCATGACGTATCTCTCCAACTCCCGCAGCGTCGACGGCTTCAGTGTCTCAAAGTCTATCTCGATCTCCTCGGGGTTGGTGTCTCGGAGCGAGGGCTCGCGGGATTGGATGATGTAAACGACGCGCCCCAGCTTCTCGCCGGGCAGTTTATTGATGTCCAGGCTGAGTTGGCGTTTCTCGTCATACGACATGGGTTGTGTCTCCTCCTCCTCGTCTGAGTCGAAATGACTGATTATGGGTTCGTGGACTGGCGGGGGCACATTAAACATCATCGCTCCCTTTTTGGATCTGAGAGATTAAAGGGAAGGAGGACACACTGTTAAAAGCACGAGGAAACAAGCAGCCCTCCCAACAACACCAACACCCACAGGGGCCCACTTCCACAACAGCTTTTTCCCAGCTGCTGTGAGGCTGTTGGCTCAGGACATCAGAGAGGGAAGACCTCTCTCTCACACTCACTGACTGGGACATGAACTGTGACCCAGCAGGTGCCAGACCTCCATCCCTTACCGTGACATACTTGCCTTTCACTACCACATGCAACAGTCCCTTTTTCATACACGTGCAATATATTTAATTCAACGTTACGTGCAATAGTCCCTTTTCATACATGTGCAATATGTTTAATTCACAATGGTCTCTTTTCATACATGTGCAATATATTTAAGTGCTTATTGTAACTTTTTTCATCATACATATTTTTATCTTCATTGGATTAAGGTGCAGTTTACTTATGTTCATAATGTGCAGTCTATTAATTTTTTTTCGTTAGTTAGCTACCTGACTCAGGGACACTCACAAAAAATTCCAATGTACCTGTGTTATCATGTACAAATGGCAATAAAGTCTATTTTATTCCATTCTATTCTGTTCCACTCACAGCACACGACCTTCCACTCTTGTCCAATAGGGGTCAGTACTCACTTGCTCTTGTTGTTCTTCTTGCTCGGGGGCTTCTTTACTGGGATTACTGGACAGGCCACGGGTTTGTTGTTGGTCTTGGTTTTTGGAGGTTTGGTGATTTTTGGGGTCTTTGCTGGTTTGATGGGTGGAATTTCTTCTTCTATCCTCCGATGTTTCTCTTTTTCCACTTTCTTCTTCTTTTTCTTCTCCTTCTTCTCTTTCTTTTTCTTGGGTTTGACGATGGGGCCTTGGGAGAGCGCAGTGAGCTGCTCATGCACAGCTTTAAGCTGAAGGAGACAGAAGCACGGATAAGTCAAACTGAACAGGTCTGTTTTTGCATTTCAGGGTTAGGGAAGGAAATCTGATGTTCTATTACATATGGCAACCATTTTTGAACTATGTGGAAAATCTACCGGCACAGCAGATTGGTTAAGCTCTTTGTACTCCAGTAGGGCTTGTAGGACCAAGGAGGTGTGCGGTTAAAACATGTCTCTGTCTCATACGGTTCATGTATCTGTCACTTTGACACTACTGTGTTGTGGGATGGAAAGGTCGTCTTGTTTTGTGTGATTGGAACTGTAATATTATCCTATGAAAAATCAAAAATAAAACCTATATATTAAAAAAGAAAGTAAATCTGATCTATTCCAGCTGTTCGGGTTCAGTGGAGTACAAACCTGTTCCTGCAGCTCTGCCAGCCGGTTGGCCCTCTCCTCTTCAGAGTCCGAGCTCGGGCTGCTCTCACTCTCTTCGTTTTCACTGCTGAGCTCGCTCTCCGATGACGATGAAGAGGATGAGGAAGAAGATGAGGAGCTTGGAGGTGCAGGAGGTTCATCTGGCATTTTAGCAAAGCAGAACTCGAAGACATCCTGAGAAGAAAACACAGCACTTCCATGAGCCAAACTGAGAAGTCTGTACAAACTTCAGGGGAAAACGCAGGGCAAACAGATAGTAACACCATTCCTGGGATCCCTTCAAGAAATAACTGATAAATAATAAAGTTACCTGTAACTTTCGAGCCATTGAAACAACATCGTGATCAGGGGGATTGTACTTGTAGCAGTTGGAGAACATTAGTCTGACATCTGCTGAGAACTGCTGTGCGTCACGATACTCTCTGCTGTCCATTTTCCTCTATGGAAAAAAAAAAAAAAAAAGAGGGAAGAAAATGTTTTAGAGAATTAGTATTTGAGAAAAACAAAAATGAACACCACCAAATATCAAATAGGGTATATGTGGTACAACCGTCACACTAATATGAATGCAAATTAACAAAAGGTTTTACCAAGTTTTTTTGTTTTAGTTCAAAGAGTGCAATTAATTTAGGAAAATAAAATAGTCAAACACATAACATGATACATCTCAAAAATTATTTTAGGATAAAAGTTCAAAGACTTCAGCGCATACATGATATGCAAATATTCAATTCACTTTAAGAGCACGACAGCAATAAGATCTTTCATTCTTCAACTCGAATTACCTTAATGGTGCTAAGATCCATCGGCTGTTTTATGATGTCGTGGTAGTCATGGAGACCAAGTGTTGTAGCGTCAACAGGTTTGTAGAAAGGCCAGGCATACGCTGCATGTTTCTTGGAGAGCAGCTCCTTTAGGACCCCACTACAGTAGCGCAGCTGGGGGCCCAGTTTGCTGCGGCGCACCGGTGGCGGCAACATGGAATCAGGTAAATCCTTCTTAGGAGGCTTGATTGGTCGTCCACTAACTCCCCTCCTTCCCCCGCCTGCTGCTTTGGTACCCATCATCACTGTCCCATGGCCCATCGTCAAGCCCATCGTCATGCCCATGCCCATGCCCATACCCATCCCCAAACCCATGCCTTGGCCCAGACCAAGGCCCTGGGTCATCCCCAGGCCAGAGTTGTGGTCCATCCCCAGAGAGGTGAGCGTGAGTGGGGAATCATGCCCGTCGCCCATTCCCAGGCTGATGCCACTGACGCCCATTGTGCTCATGATGGGCATCGCAACAGTGGTCGGGGTAGTTGTGTCTGCTTTCCTCTTAACACCTTTTTTCTGTTTGTAAAGAGAAGGAGTAAAAGGACAACTTAGACCTGGCAATTTATATTTATTCAAAATATTTAGTAAAAAAAATAAACTTCTGACAACTATTAAAACATAAAATATTGGTCCTCATTACCTTCGCAGTGGGCTGTGTTGGAGGTGGGCCCGTTATAGTAGGGGCAGTCGGTTCAGTAGAAAGGACAGGGGGTAAACTCTTGGTCACAAGTGTCTGTGGAGGGGTTGAGAGGATAGAGTCTGGAGTTTCTGGGGTGGGAGGAGAATATGCAGACTGGGAGACAGCTGGGACCTGATGAGCGGTTGTAATCCCCCCTGAAACTGGGATAAGAGAAGATAACAATGGTTTACAAAACAAATGACAGTAAGACATGGACGTTTACACATTTGTATATTTATATATCTACTTTCAGTTCATTAAAGGTAAACCCTTAATGAAGGGAACACAAACAACCTTTATGCTATTTCTCACACACATAAAAAGCCTCATGCTGGTGGAGTTACTAACGTTCACTGATTTCTTACAGAAACGCAATACAAACTTTTTGTCTTCAACTTCAACCACTAATTCAAGTCATACTGAGTCACATCTAAATATTAGAAACACATATTACAACCTGAAATTAAGATTGCTGAAATTTATCTTTTGGAAATCAGCATTTAAAAAAAAAAAACAAAACATAAAACTGTTGAGCTAACAACTTAATGCTCACCTCGTCCTTTTCTCCCAGGTTTGCCTAGTTTAACCCGTGGAGGGGGCGGGGGCAGCTCCAGCTCCTCTTGAGGCATCTGAGCTACTTTTTGGAGAAATGCTTTCTCCAGAGACTGAGCCATCAACACTATATCATCTGTAGGCTAGAGACAAAATGTGAACAAATGGGATTAAAAACCACAGAAAATGAACGCTATCAGGCAGAATATAATGTTTGGGCAGTGGTCTTACCTTGTTATAAATGTAGCAGTTGGTAAACATTGTGTTGAAATCCTGCATGCATTCACTGGCACTGCGGTAGTAGTTATTCTCTAGTCTCTTCTTAATAGTTCCCATGTCCATGGGATTTTTAATGATCTTATGATAGTCCTAAAAGGAGACATACCAATGGTGAGAAATTACACCTGCTACACATTTGTCCATTCACTAAACAGAATTTACCTAGTGGCCATCAACATGCAAGACTTCTTCCCATCTAATCAACACTGATTCAGTATTTTAATTACTAGCTTTAAACTGCCACAAATGAGCAGGATAATATCCAGTTGCTCTTGCATCTTATTAATACACACTCAACCAGGATATAATTAAAGAACACCTGGGTACATCTACCTGTGGGGGAAGAGATACCCTAGTTTGATGCAAAAAGTAGGGCACCAAACTTTTGAGTGACACTTACGGGCAGATTGAGTTTAACAGAGTCCACAGGTTCATGAAAAGGCCAGGCAAAGTGATGCCTCCACAGAGACTTGAGAAGGACTTTTTGTAGAAACTGAAGTTGGTTGGTCATCCTCCCTTGTCGGCTGGGGTCTTTTACTGGAGGCTGTGGTGGTCCTACAGTTGTTAACTGGCTGATGGGAGGCATCCCAGGACTCTCAAAGCCCTCATAAAGCAGTGATGGCTTCCGGATGCGTTTTCCAGCTGAGCCACAACTCTGATCCATTGCCGTAAGTCCCGTTATGCCAATCTCAACCCCGATATGGGAGCTGCAAAGAGTACAGTTCAATGACTAATGGGTATGAAATACTGTACTCGTGCAAAGAAATTAGTATTATGCACAAGGCTAGACTCTTCAAAATATAAGAACAGCTATTAATTTTTTTCCTTGTGAATTTTACATCTTAGTTACATACCAGTAGGACACACCTATCAGCTTGAGCTCGGCAGTACTGTCATATATTAAAACATAAAAAGTAATATTACTCCACAAATAGTTGATGAGCACATCGACTTGAGTGATCAGCAGGGAAATCAGCATTTCCTATATAGTTCAAGCACAACCACCACTCCATCCTCCATTTGACTCTCATCAATGGCACTCATGGTGACTCGGCTCCACTTCCCTGTAGGAGGGACTGCTGAGGGCTTGTGGGTGGAGTTAAAGCTAACACTACAGTAATGACTGGACTATTCTAGAGTTTCGCCAACAAAAAACATACCATAAACAGATCACAAAACAGCCTGAAACTAATTACCTCCTGGCACTCGATGTACAAATGGGGATGGCTTAAGAGTCCATTTGGAGCAAATACATTAAATCTAAGTGGTCAACATTTAATGCTAAGATATTAAAAGGTATGTTAAATATCTATGCTGTTGGAGATGGACAGTAGTGGGTACTTTACACCAGGGGCGCCTGTTAGTAAGGCTTACAGCATTTCATTGACAGATTCAGTCCTTTAGTGTAGACAGGGAAGGAAGACTAAGTCAACATTTATTGCATTTGCATGTTTGTCAATGTCTCTACACATACCATTAATGACAAGTGTAAGCACCCACATACAGGCCCAGGTAAGGGGAAACAAATGCCCTGTATACCAGCCACATCCCAATTTCCACATAGAAAAGTTAAGCTGCTGCACCAATGAGGTGTTCTAGCATGCAAGAAGAGTGCTTCTTAACCAAGTTAGGAGGGCAGACTCCATGCACAACTTTATTAACAAATCACTCTTTAGACGTGCTTTCAAAACATTGCTTTCACATATTTTTTTATTTAATATTAGATGCATGCAACAAATATTGGTAATCTATGTAATGGTTTGTCAATTTTTAAAAAATGGAGGGGCCATATATTGATATATGTAATAGTCATTATCTGAACATCATTTTAGGTGAAATGTTTGATTTGTGTCAATTGTTTACACCTTCAACTTACTCCAGACAACCCCCACTGACCTACTGATACACTAAAACTTGTTCTACAGGCATGGGTGGTTGAGTGTCTCTTGAGCAGCTCATTAAGCACCTCCATATCTGGTCCAGTTACTCCATAATGTTGTTGCTTGTCCACATTAACACTTACATTGAAACGGTGTTCACATTAAGACCCCTTTGACCTTGATGCCATTATTGCTAAGTCTTCGGGGCACTTGGCTGCCTTTGATGAACAAGGGATAAAAATTCATGTATGGTACAAACACTTTTCTTGTATAAATGATACAACTTTAGGAAACATAGTTGACAGTTAGTGCACTTTATTATAAAAAAAGGAAAAGTATTGGAATACATTAACATTATCAATACTAACAAAACGTCTTTATGGAGGCTGTAAATCCGGTAAATTAAAAAAAACAACAGGAATAATGGAGCATATATTTGGGAGTCTAGAACAAATAGCATTTTAACATGTTAAACGCTACAGCTACCTTGATCGAGTTGAGTGACATTGGGGTGCTGTAACCAAGCAACCGATGATGAAACTAAGAAAAAGGAAATCGATTAATTAAACAGTAACTAACGAAACAGCGGATAATTCAGAGTCCATGATCAGACTGAGTTGCGTTACCCATCGTCTCTTATGCACGTCGCTGGGTGTGGATGATCACAACAGCTCCGGACCGTCACATGGCTACAATAACAAACCGGCTAAAGAAGCATACATGCCGGCGAGACCACGCTCCTTCTGCAGCCTGTCATGTCAACAACGCACAAGGCACTACACTTAGAACGCAGTCGGTCATAATCTCAACAATCCTCCATTTGCGCTAAAGTTCCACTCAAAAAAATACAATAGGGCCCATGCAAAACAACCGTTACATACGGAGAACTGCGCGCCTGCTCGTTCAACCGGCCGGGCTTACAGTACCGGAGCAACACTGACCAGACGACATTCTGTGACGCTAACGCTAGCAACATTAGCACCAACAACCAGGCAGCGGGAGAGAGCGGCCAGCGGCGGGGAGCTACGAAGATGGCGCCGGCATAGTGCGAAAACAGTCGCAGCTTATTACAGCCTCCAAACAACGAACTACATGTTCTTCGCAGTTATAGAACTGATTTTTACGTCTTTGTCCTTTGCCGCATTTCCCGTATCCCCGTAAGTATTTAAAGTCCTCTCCTAGTATTACTGCAAACAAGCTACATGAACAGGTATTTAGAGAAAAAAACATGATAAATGTCTTATAATACTTCCCCTGATGGAAAGCTGAAAATCAGTTTTATCAGAATATACCTGTCATGGTGCGGGTTTACAGCCATATCCATCAGGATGGATCCGGATTCTGTTTAGCTAGATTCAGACCGGGATCCGTCTCTGCTCGTCAGTTTTCTCCGCTCCCGCCACTGAAATCCCCCTTGCTCTGCTTCGTTGAAATGGCGACGCTGCGACTACACCCGCTACTTTATAGGCCAACTATTCACCCCATTGGCTACTCTGCCACAGCTTGTACACACCCTCGGAGTTTCTATTCGCCGCTTACGTTGTTCGTCAAAGTCGCTCCGCCCCCAGATAATGACGCGTCACTGGCAATCTTCTAAACCAACCTATTCGCAAGTTCTTGCTGTCCGTCAAACAAACACAACAATACTATTGGCCCAGACCATTCCGTGGCAAAGAATTACTGTTTGTAACTGGCTTTCCCACATAATCCTCCACGAAACGCAAGGGCAAGGAAGACACCCTTCTTTTTATCATATTACATTACGTCAACGTGTGCAAAGCGGCAGCGGCGATTGGTCGGTATGATTGTAACGCGGGCTTCCAGAGTAAATATCAAGACGCCTATTGGCTCTTCGACATGGTCACGCGTATCCCCCTAAGAGCTTCTCCCCACGAGCTCCGCTTACCAGAATATCCGCATTTCTGTTCCTCAAAAAGGAGAGCAGTCGCCATCTTGAAGCACAAATAAACAACAAATTACATCGTGTTTTCATGCCACCGAACCAAAAAAGGGGTACACCATGTCACAATAAACGGTACACGTGTCGTCCACTAACACGACTGAGACCAATAAGTCGTTTTAAACTCATAAAGTCAGAATTTGAGAACGAGGCCTCCCGAGATCCACAAACCAGTAAAGTAGCGTGAGAACAAAGCCCGGATTGACAATGGTAGATAGAAGTACATCGGGAGAAGTTGTAGCCTCCTACACAACGAGGAAAAACACGATCAAGCCAGTGTTTCTATGGTCACGCGAATCTCACTTCCACTGAATGACACAGCAGTTTTCATGCCTGACCTCAGACTACATTTCTTAATAATACCTCAGCCGTTTTGTCAACCAGACAGCTGCACTTTCTAAAATGGAAGGGAAAAAACACCTAAGCGAGGCCAAATGTAACACGGATAAGAAAATTACCATGGCACTGCAACCACCTGCAGTTTTAACAGGCTAAATGAACAATAAATCAAACCAAAAACTATTAATGGTACAAGCAAAAGTAGAGGATGAAATATAAAACCCAAAACGCCAACTTAAAAACAACTGGTTTCTTTCTAAATCAACGTCCATATAAAATGGTTACCTAACCCCAAGCGCCCATCCCCCACACCAAGGTTATAAATTCCCTACAATGTCACTCAAATAACCGAAGGAGCAGTATATCCAATGACTAAAACAGGTTCTGGCATCTTAATGTAATGAAACACATAATGTCGACAATTTAACATGGAAACTTAAATATCCAAAAAGAAAAAAAACTATTAAAGGAATTTACAATGAATATTTGATAAAAACCTTGAATTAAAATACTTAAAAAGCAAAAAAATCCATAATAATGCGAACCCTTTCTCCATATAATCTTCTTGTCTTCCACCTCGATACTTTTTAACCAACACATTTCCCTCAAACATGTCCGCCTTCTTCCCCATTCACTCCGCCGGGTGGGGGAGGGGAGTCATGTGATAAAATTAGCCCACAGCGGACTTCATCAAATCTTGAACACGTGGCATCCCGAAAAAGCACCGAGACATGTCCACGGCGTGTTATCCTATTTTGTGCAACAAATACTTCAGTTTGTAGAAAGAATGTCTTGGAAGACGCCAAGAACTGAAAAATGACATTAATGTTGGTAATAAATCCGAACAAAGAAGATACTTTCCGCTGGAAATGGTTCTCTCTGATTGGCCAAAACTGACCACGTGACGCAACTGATTTTGTAGTATCGATTGTGTTTTTCTCCCCACAAACTTTCTCTTGTTATCCGCTTGGTATCGTATATCAATCCTTACACGCGTAGGTCTAATACATCCACAGTGCAGTTTTCCAGTTTTTCTTAAAAGACCCTTGTTTCCCCGACGAGGAATGACGACGGTTTCAGTCAGTGTTGCAACAGATACTCTGCGCATGCGTTGTGGAGATGAAATCGCATTGCCCGTGTGCCAAAAGGAGGCTGATCACTCCTCTGAGATGGAGAGGTATTTCCCCCGACAATATTTCCCATAATCACTGTGATGATCAACACCAACTGTTTCCTGGGAACTAGATGATATATAAGTGTTATTTTTCCCACAAGATCAACCAGTTATCTATTGATCTATCTATGTATCTATCTGTCTGTCTGTGTGTGTCTACCTATCCATCCATCCATCCATCCATCCATCATGTCAAGATAATAGAAAAAGACTGGAATGACTTCCTGCCTCTGTAAATGTGTACAGGTGCTTCCTTACTTCTTGTGTCTTCATATGTGAATCATTCTAATTTCATCAAAATAGTAATTGCAATAAACTCTGAAGTGTCCATTGGCCAAGTGACAAGATGAGTTATGATTAAATTATATGCACACGTGAACTGTGGAAAAGCAACAAATGTAAACAGAAAAAAAAAACAAAATGACCTCAGCAGGCATGATGATGACACTGGTCATCCTTGGTGCGACCTGAACATCCAGGACCAGCTGTGAAGGCAGGGGGAACTGGAAGAAGGGAGGAGTTGGTGGATTACATCAGAACCAGCCTCCTCTGACTCATCTGTCTCTCTTTCACTGCTCCTCTTTCATACATATAAACACACCCTCCCACTCTGTCTCTGCTTTCCTCTCCCTCAGCTGGTCACATGGTGGTAACTGGTCCAGAAAACGTTGCCAAGGAAGCTTTTATTCCTCAACCTGAGTCATCGCTAGTCTGTGTTACACAAATGCAAACTGAATGACCCTAGTGTTATAACCTGGCTGAAAGCAAATAATGAGTAAAAGTACTACTCTGTGTGGGGATTGTATCTGCAGTGGCTCCTCAGTCTCTTCTCATTCTCTGGAAATGGAATATGGAACGCTCTTTTGTAACAACAGTTTATTTGACAACAACAACAAGAAGCAGCTGTTTTCAGATGTGCACTGAAGACTTCTGTTGGATATTTGTCATTGGGTTTCCAACACCACACTATGTTTTCATATTATGGTGTTCAAGACCTTCAAGATAAACTCACTAATATTAACTCACAAAAGTGTTTTTACATGAAAATGCTGTCTTTAAATTAGCACACTTAGCCATGTAGTTTAAACACATCTGTAACATTTGAAAATGATGTATTTGTATTTATTTTGATCTCCATTAGCTGTAAAATGTACAGCTACTCTTCCTGGAGTCAATTCCACAACTTCCACTTAAGGCATATTTACACCAGTGTTCACATCACCACAAAATCAGTAAAAACAGAAATCCCTCCCCACCCACCCCCATACATTCACTCA
>JAPTHA010000003.1:20697111-20712492 GCA_029814585.1 Gymnapogon annona
TCTTAGTTGGGCTCCATTGTAGAGCAACGTACCCTCAACAACCCCCCCCCCCCCAGCTCCAGGTAGACCTCGACAATGCCACCCAATCACAACGTAAAAGCCACTGCTTCTACTGGTGACTCAGTGGCAGGTCTCACCAGAGGCAGCTTCTCCAGCAGCATGTCCACCATGGCGCCGTCCTTGTACTGCTGGAAGGCCTCTGCTTTCTTCGACATTTGTTCGGCCTCGGCGCGACCCCTGACCTCCACTGCAAACGCCTCAGCCTCTCCTTTCATCTGGTGCACGGAACGGGACAGTTTTAGCTCCTCAAGCAAAGGGAAACTCCTGTGTTGTGTTTTTTAAAATTTCTCTCTTTTTTGTTATTGTGCACATTTTGTTGTATTGTACTATGAATGGTATTTTAGAAAAAACTGAGCAGGGACAGGTGCTGAGAATTAGCACAGACTTAGATCAGGGTCTCTGCAGGTTTAAGGGAGCTAAATTTAAGACTTTTTAAGACCTTTTTTAAGGTCACTTTAATCAAATTTAAGACCTTTCATCTGTGAGGTAACAAAAGTGTGACCGCATTGTAAATAGTTCTGTCCATATATTTAACGGAACTGATCAAAAATAACAAACATCAAGATCACAACTCTGTAACAGAACATACACAACTGGAACAGTTTGAAAGATCTGACTATCTTTCAAACCAACATGAAACAGTGCATGTAGCCCCTCCCCCTACAACCATAACACTATGAAACAGTGCATGTGGCCCCTCCCCTCACAACCCAACCACTGCTGTTGGTTCTGCTCCGTTGTGTTAAATACACAGCAGTGATTACAAATGTACCAGATTCTTTACAAAGATTTCACTGTACAATGTAAGAAAACACATTGCAATTTTGTTTATTGTGTTTGTGTGGTTTTTAAGACCTTTGAAAGGAGGATTTAAGGATTAATAGTCACTTTTAAGGATAACTAAGGCTTTAATTTTGGACAAACGCATTTAAGACTTTTTAAGGGTCTGCGGACACCCAGTTATATCCATCACATCAGCTACAAGCGTGGAACTATGTATGTCTGACTGCATTGTCCCTGTCAGATAAATACAGGAATACTGTAGACATTTTGTACATTCATGCACTTGATCGGGTGATTTGGGTTTTTTCAGGCAGGACTCACCTTGATGGACTCAGCTTCAGCCTCTGCTTCCATGATGAGCTTAAGTCTGGTGAGACAGGAACACAATGACACACGGTTATTGATATCTTCATCAAACGTCTACGTTAGATACATCTGAATCTGTATACGTCCAACTGCTGCCAGAACTAGTTAGACTTATACTTAGACTTCCTTTATTGTCATTCCAGACCCACTGGCAACGAAATGTTGTTGTTTGGCTACTGAGAAAAACACAGCATGAATACGAAAAAAGTTTCATATTTAATCAGTGTTAATTATAATAATTGGCAATAATTAATATTTTTAATTTAACTTTAGTTATAATTTTTAATCATTCATTCATGTCATTTATATATTTATTTTTTAAATTGATTTTTAATTTTTAATCAGTAATAATTAATTAGTTTGAGGTTGTCACACAGCTCTTTCTGATCTGATTTTGTGACACCACTTTAGAATTATTCATCCCCATGGGGAAAATTCAAAACTTTACATCTTAAAGAACAAGAATAAAATTCAATCATTTCCTATATTGACACAATTGACATGTTTGCATGTAACGGTCCAACATGGATAAAGTGAACAGGAGTGATAGAAACTGTCAGAATGAGTCTTATGACAATCAATAATCACCGCCAAACAAGGAGTACAATATTCACTGCCGGACACTTCTGCTACACACACGGACATTTTTTTTTTTTTTTTTTAGCAAAACAACTCCAAGTCAAAACAAAGTGTTGTAACTCACCGCTGAGCCTCTGCCAGTTTCTCCATGCGGTACCTCTCAGCCTCCGCCGGTTTCTTGACCTTGGCCTCCAGCTCCTTCTCCCTGCGGGTGATCTCCTGCTCCTGAAGCGTGATCTGCTGAGTCCGCTCCACCACCTGCACCTGCATCTTCTCCTCCTCGATGCGCTGTTTGGTCTTTGCTACCTGGCAGGGGAAAATAAATGTGAGTGTTGAGACAGTGCTGGACGACACCACCCCACTTATATGGACCAGCATGCACCTTAAAAACAGGCCTTAATGCTGCTACACTAAACAGTCCCTTTATTTCCAGATGTGAACTGCTGTTACTGCCCATGTGTCTGCTGTACGTGCATTATTGGACCACCACCTTAAGCGATGATGCTGTTCTACACAATACTGTACTCTGTGCTGTACTCTTTGTGTAATACTGTACATACCAAGTTTAATTGCATTCTATTTTTAGATATTTGAATTGATTAATTTTTATTTTTTTTGTATTTTGTGGTTGTTTTAGCTGTATTCTTTTCTATTTTAGCACTATTCTACGTGTTCCTGTTTATTATTGGAATCCTGTACATGCTTCATACACAGAGACCTGGGAAACGGTTTAGTTGTCATCGTATCACATGGTTTGAATGACAATAAAGCTGAGTCTGATGTGGTGAGTCACCAAGTCAAAGTTTGGCAGCTGCTGATAAAAGCAAGGTGGGGTTATAATAGACAAATCTGCACAAAGGGGTGAGTGATCCAGTCTAAATATGCAATCCTTCTGAGGTCTGAGGGTCATCACAGTGTGTACGTTTACATTTCTGACACTCAATCAAGAATTGGTCCAGCAATCGTCTACTAAAGCTCAACAAATATACATATATATTATTTGCAGCTTGGCAGGTCAAAATTAATGCAATAAATCCATAAATTACAAGTTAATTTTGTTAGTAACTTTGGCTAAATAAATGTGTAGTAATGTGCACTTTGGGAATGTTACATTGTATTTTTATTTATTTAAATTTATTCAAACCAAAAAATAACAAAAACAAACAAGGTAAAAAAACAAACCAAAAAACAAAATCAGAATCTTTGAAGTTCGAAAAGGGTGTAGGATGAAGTGAAACACTTATCTAGTCCTAACCCCTTTTACAAATTTTTAAATCAGTAACTCAAATTTCAAATTTGAGTATTTTACAGACATACCGATTTCCAGATATTGTAGTGTATTAATGTAAGTGTAACACTATCTTGTGAAATATCCAAACCAAACAATATTTTTAAAAATCCTCAGATCAACCTTCCTGAGCTCTAACTTGATTTTGCCGTCACCTGCAGCTGGTAGGCCATCTCTGACTCCGCCTTCTTCGTGTTGACCTCAATGTCGTAGGCTGCCTTCTTCAGCTCGTAGTCCCTCTGAGCCTTGGCCATGTCGATCTCGTTCTTATACTGAGCCGAGATTTTCTCCTGCATGGCGTGGGCCTCCTGTAGAGAGACGGCAGAGTGGGGGAGCAGGAGTCAGTACAAGTCAAACGTGACAATCAGAGTTTGTACCAATGTGACACATGCAGAACAGATAAAAGATGTGTGCTTCTAAATCAATATGGATATAGTTTCAACATTTATTTCGCAAGATTTAAGCTTCTCCCCTTGTGGGTATATGTTGGAGATGATGTGGATAAATGGTTGAATGGTGACATCCCCAAGTCACTATGTCTCCTTGAACTATGACACTCCACTAAAAACACATACAGTTGTAGAATATTAAACAATTAAACAATGACCTGTTGACTTGTGATTGTGTTAATTCCGAGGTGTTGGAAGGAAGCTCATGCTCCCACACTGAATATGTGGAGAACTCAGATGATGGGAACAGAGACTGAGTTGTCAAAAGGATGATTCTAATGAACTATGGGACAGTTTGGGTCGACACACATCAGGCGGAAACAGCCAAATCAAGCAAAGACACTCTGCTCACAGATCATTGTCTGTTTCAACTGCTACCCTCAGGTAGACAATACGGGACAATAACAGCCACAACCAACAGACTGAGAAACAGCACTCACCCCAGGGCTGTTCCAGCAATTAACCAACACTGAGTGTCATGTTTTGCCTGCTCTCGTCGGTTCCAACTGGTGCAACTGTATGTGAAATAATGTTCGGAACTGTGCAATACAGAATACTTCAATTAATCTAGTGTTTTTACATATTTTTTATACTGTCTTGTAGTTTTACACTGTCTTGTGCAATACAGGTGACTTTTTAAATCTAATGTTTTTACATATTTCTTTATACTGTCGTGTTTGTTCTTGCACTGAAAGGGAGAACTGTACTCAATTTGGTTGTACTTTTGTATAATGACAATAAAAGATTCTGATATGTCTTGAAATGTACTGGCCATGCGCTTTGCCCTGAATGACGGTCTGCTCTACATATGTTGATGCGCCGTCTATCTGCTTGTTCTGCTATTATTTCTGTTTTTGTTTTGTTCCTTTTTTTCCTCTCTGTATTTTGTTTCTGATGCAATGATAATGGAAAAATCATTTATAAAAAAAACTTTAAATAAAAAAACCCATCTATTTTGCAAGAATAAAATCCTCTCCACCGTGGAGAGCGAGTTGTGCAGTTTCTCACCCTGATCACAGCGTCCCTCTTGTTCTGAGCCTCTCCGATGCGAGCGTCTTTCTGAACCTGGGCGGTGCGACCCTTCCCCAGAGAGTGCAGGTAATCCTGAACAGCAGCAGGAAGAATGTTAACTCAGCCGGAATTCCAATACATGGAAAGCGTTCTCTCCTGCTCCTGGTTTGACTTTGAACTACAGGTGTCCCATCAGTCTCCATACATAGGAAGATTAAACGTTTCTTGACATAAACCATTTTTATTTACATAATATGCTCTATATGACTGCCATTTTGTTGGGAACATATTTCATTCAGTTCACATTTCATTCAGTTGCTCTCTATTCAAATGCATTCTTTGGGGTATCTGAAATATAAAGAAATGCATGTTAGAACCATATATTACTCACGTATGCACCTTTAAGTTACAACTTACACCTTATATCCACCTTATACGCACCTTAACTAGACTTGGACTTGGCAGACAATACATTGTTCTTTATTGTGACTTCTTTTGCACTTTACTGTGTACTTTTATTTTTCCAAGAACCCTACATGCTTCTGTGATCCTATCTTTTTGCTGCTGAAACTGTGAATTTCTCTTGGAGGTCAATAAAGTATGTATGTATGTATGCATCTACAGTATCTATCTATCTATGGAATGTATTAGGTCTCCTATGTATGGAGACTTATGGGACACCCTGTACATTTGTGCCGTAATGAGCCACGTTTCCCCACGTGTGCATACCTGGTCATCGTGAACGTCTTTGAGTGTGTAGCTGACCACGCTGATGCCCATGTTGACCAGGTCAGATGAAGCCACCTTGAAAACCTGCTCCGAGAACTTCTTACGGTCCTTGTAGATCTCCTGTGGGTGGAAGGAGGAATGTGGAAGTTAAAGCTGCGCAGAACCACGGGAACACTGAGCCACAAGGTGACAACAGTAGCAGAGAAATAAGCCTCGAACTTCAGAAAAAAAATAACAGTGACTCAAATACGTTGTGTTTAGCATAATTTCATGTATTTTGGGCAAATGCTTTGTTTTGTTATTGTACCCATTTTGTATTTTTCGTGCTCTTTGTGTGTGTCTTTGTCATTATGTGTTGTATAAATATAACTGTAGTACTGTCTAATGAAAAATCTAAATAAAATAATATAAAGAAACATTGGGGGCAAATGCTTGAATCTGTTTAAGAACAATCTGAATCAGGGGTGTCAAACATGTGGCCCGGGGGCCAAATGCAGCCCACCAAATGTTCCAATCCTGCCCATGGGATGAATTTGTGAAGTGCAATGTCTCATTGTGCCAGTCTCAAGCCTGGATAAATACAAGGGTTGTGTCAGGAAGGGCATCCAACTTAAAAACTCCTGGCCAATCCAATATGTGAATAGTATTTGCTGTGGCGACTCCGGAAGGGAAAAAGCCGAAAGAACTTATCATCTAACAGTACACCCAAGATATTTGCAAATATTATAGTTCATGTTCCACATACAGACTGGGAAAAACATTATCATAACAACCTATAAATAAAACTTTAAATTTTTCTCTGTGAAAATGGAAGTATTTTCAAATAATTTTCATGTATTTCACTAAAAAACATTTAAAAAAATCTACAGTTCCATAGTAGTTCCGTAACATGCATTGAATAAAGTGGAAACTTGAGGAACTAGTGAAAGACAATGGTCCAGTCCTCACTTCAACAGTCAGGTGGGCGATGATGGCTCGCTGATGCCCCTCCAGCGTCTCCAAGGCGATCTGAGCGATCTCCGCCTCTGACTTCCCCATGAACATCTGGCAGGCAGCAGCCAGCATTTGTTTATTCTGACCCTGGATCTTCATCTGCGAAACAACAACCAAACCTGTTTATTAGTCACAACGAAGACGGGCAGGATTAAAGCAATTCACTACACAACAGCTCCTACTGCACTTAGACTATTGAAAATAAGTCAGCGGTTTATTAGCTGTGCTGTCTTTTAATACCATTTAAAATTAATTTCCCCCTATTTAAAGTCTTATTTGTTTAATTATTTTCTGTCAAGTCACGTCATTTCATTTGTATACACCACAATTGAAAATATCAGATGTTGACCCAAAGTAACTTACATAATAAGTTACACAATGATGATATTTTATGAATAGCCAATTAAAAACAACCACTATAATTCAGGTAAAACACGTGAAAAAATGAAAAGAAATAAGATTACTTTACTCAACTATATAAACATGTGAAGTTCTACGTCCATCTCCTTGACCACAAATACTGTATGACAGCAGAATTGTAAGTGTCTGGAATACTGGTGACACACGGGGAGCTTAGGTTGACTAACTGTCAGACAGAAGTAGGTAGTGTAACTTAACACCATTCGCTGTTTGTCTGCCTTTGTATCTGCTGAGAGCATAAGGATATAAACGTTGGATTCAATGGAGGAGATCAACAAAAAGCCATTTCCCAAATAATAATAATAATACAATGTATTTGTATAGCACCTTTCATACAAGAATTGTAGCCCAAAGTGCTTCACATCAGTTAAAAAAGATTATATGTCGAAAACACAGCGTGTCCTAATAAACAAACCTCTCAGCTGCAAAAGCATTAGCACGTTTAGCAGTGTGTCACTGAGGATCTGAATGGTCAACCTGTGGCTGTACTCCCTCTGTGCAACTGACCTGTGCGATCCCAGTCACTGAAATGGGAACACCATGACGGGTGTAGACTTTATCGCTCTTCACATTCAGCGTCAGCGTGTTCAGAGAAATCCTGAAGAAAGGCATGGTAGGATGTACACAGAGCAAAACAGTTACTGATTGATCATGCTGTGCTCTGATGGTACGCATTAAAGCGCAGCAACGTCTGCACTGTAGTTAGCACACTAATAAGAACAGCAAGATAATCAAACAAACGAGTGAAAATGTAAATAGTGTTCACTGATGCTCCCATCACACACCCCTTAACCCCTCCCGCTCACTGACATCCTGCAAAGCCAGGGCTCAGTTTAGAATGTTAAATTAAAAGCGGCCTTAAAACAGACTGAAATAAATTAGTGTCATTTTTGGGAAGTTCAGGCAAACCAAGAAAGAACATTATTCTGCCCAAGTCTTATCTTTCAACCGTGTCTGCAAAACTGGGTGAATAGTCTTTAAAGAAATTGGTGGTGCAAATATTTTTAGTTCAAACTTTCAAACATGCGTAAAAAAAATAAATGATTCAACCATTTCCCCTGGCACAGCACGTGTCCCAGTAGTAGAGAAAATGTGTCAAATTAGAAATGAATCAGATGAATACTAAAAATTAATTCAAAATTCAACTTATAGATCTGCGCCCTATGGGGAACAGATGCTGTGCACAACATGAAGAATGGAGACCAGTGAGGGACTGGCGTTGATGGGGAGAGGCAGCCTGTGCCCTGACAGATCCAATTAGGATCTGGAATGGTTTCGATTGGGTACCTTTGTATCTGCTGAACACACGGGAAGACAAACACTCTGCCTCCTGCTATCATCAGTGGAGGAGATCGACAGAAGCCTGAAAGCGAAGAGACGGCAAATGCTGAAACACTGGCATCGAGACGCCTTTAAACAGAATTGAGCATGTGGAAAAAATGGACACTATACAAAATGTTTCCTCTCATGTTAGGCCAAAGACTACTTAAACTTAAACTTACTACTACAACAGCTGGGTGTCAAACTCATTTTAGTTCAGGGGCCAAATTCAGCCAGATTTGGTGTGAAGTGGGCGGGGCCAGTACAATAATCACAGAATTCCATATCAATAATGTCAACTCCAACTTTCTTTATATGATGAAAATGTTGGCATCTGCAAACTGTCCTTTAAAACAATTAATAATATGAACAACCTCACAATTCTAAAGAAAAACAAGTGTTATTTTAACAATATTATACCTCAGTTTATCATTTATACATGTGCATTACAGCTTACGTTGAAAATGAAAATGTTTACATCTACAAACTGTCCTTGAAAGCAGAGGCGTCAAAGTCATTTTAGTTCAGGGGACAAATTCAGCCAAATTTGTTGTGAAGTGGGCGGGGCCAGTACAATAATAACACAATTACATATCAATAATGTCAACTCCAAATTGTCCTCATATGATGAAAATGTTTACATCTACAAACTGTCCTTTAAAACAATCAATCAACAATCAATCAACAATGAACACCTCAATATTATTAATAAAAAAGTGTAATTTGAACAATGTTATACCTCAGTTTATAATATATACATGCACATTACAAGTTACAGATCATAGTGGATCCACAAATACAAAAAACCCTGAGTAACAGGTAGAATGTTGTTAAAATTACACTGACTTCTCTACAGACATTTCAGGTTGTTTATGTTTGTTCAGGTTATTTCTGTGTTTTTGTAAAATTATACTTTGTTTTAGTGTAAATATAGGAAAACTACTTGAAAATATTTACATCTGCATAGAGAAAAATGTGACGGTGTATTTATAGGTTATTATGAACATTTGTTCCAGTTTGTACGTGGAACCTGAAATATATTTTTTGTGAATTTCTTAGGTGTAAGTTTTTGTTTGCATTTCACATATTAATCCCACAGGCCAGATTGGAACCTTTGGCGGGCCGGATTTGGCCCCCGGGTCGCAGGTTTGACACCCTGGTCTTGTCGTTTTTGAAAAAATATTGTCATTACCATTTTTATTTTGCATTTGCAATAACATAAATGTTGCCCATTGACAAAAATGTTGGAGATGACATTACCTGACACCACCATAGCCTCATTGGGACCGCAAGTGTAGAACATCTTTGGTTTTCTTCTTCAAACTAAAAAAAAAAAACCAAGAGCAAATACAAACATCAGCAGTCAGCCTCAATGTGCCTTCCCATGAACCCCTGTAAATCATTTACTGACATTTGTCTGTTTTGCCAAATCCAGATGAACGCATCCCTTCACCTTGTATCAGTGAGACTCTTAATGGTCAGTGACGTCACTGCTGTCAGGTCTGGATTTCTCCAGAATAATCAGGAGAGGGAGGGGCTGGGACAGAGACTCAAATCTAATTTACACAAATACTGCGCAGAAAAATTATCGAACAGAAAAACCTTTAACGGTAGCAGAAAACCCCTTTTAAGTGTATAATCCCACTGAGCCTGAAATTGTATAAAGGCATGAAAGGCTGATGTCGGTGCTAACGGCTAACGGCTATCTGTCCATTTAATCAAGTGCACATCATATATAGACATGTTTACAATCCAGAAGAGACCTACATACAGGGATGAAATTGTCGCACACTTACCTTCGACCGTATATTCTGCAGGCTTTGAAAATAAATGTGTAGTGGCTGGAAATTAATGTGTGTTTGTCTTTTTTTAATTTTTATTTCGGGTTATTGCCGTCGTATTGACACCAGATGACGCGTCCACCGATATACAACACGGGTCCTGCTCAGCGCTCCGACTGCGCATGCGCGGTCTTCAGACTGTGTGCGTCCGCCCCCTGGTGGTGTGGTGGGGCCCTGCATTTTTGCAACAAGACCAATAATTTCTAATAATAACTCTCTTAATTTATATATATATTTTTACATTATTTTATTTTTCATTCGACAATATTACAGTCCCATCCATACACAACAAGACGGCATTCACTACACACAAGAACAAGATCAGAGACAAGACAAAAAAAATTCAGGCAAAAAAATAGCTGAAAATACACACACACACACTCACACACACAAGGAACACAAACAAACACAAAACAGGCATAACGACAACAATAAATAAATAAATAAAATAAGCGAACAGACTGTGACGAAACTGATTCATTTGAATAATGTTGTATTGGAGTTGACCAACAATAAATGAAATACACAGAGTACCATTAAATGCAGTAAGTTTATACGTCATTTTTAAAATTTTTATTTAATGAACTCTATGAAAGACTTGAATGACTCCTCCCTCTTTGTTGACCTTTTCAACTTGTCTGCGAGCCAGATGCAATCATCCAGAGAGCAACATCTGGCTCCCGAGCCATAGGTTCCTGATCCCTGCACCCGAACCAGTATTATAATAACATAATAATATATAAATGAATAAATGTGAAATCCAAAGTATTCTCTGTTTCAGAGTGTAAAAAAGTAAAATTATGTGATGACAATGTTTACGTATAAAAACTATCCATGAAAGTATCAAAGTGTCAAACTCATTCAGGGGCCAAATTCAGCCAAATTAGGTATGAAATGGGTGGGGCCAGTACAATAATAACAGAATTACATATTAATAATGTTGAATTCAAACTTTCATTATATGATGAAAACGTTCACATCTGCAGTGTCCTTTAAAACAACGTGAATGACACTAAAAAAATCCCATATTCTGAAGCAAAACAAGTGTTAATTTAACAATACTATACCTCAGTTAATAATTTACGCATAATCTATCCAAACTATACTTTAAAACAATGAATAACACCTCAACATTATTCAGAAAAATAAGTAATTTGAACAATGTTATAGCTCAGTTTATAATTTATACATGTACATTACAACTTACAGATCACAGTGAATGTTCAAATACATAAAATGTTTCGTAAGAGGTAGAAGATGGTTAAAATTACACTTACCGTACGTCTCTTTGGACGTTTCAGGTTATTTTTATTTGTTCTGGTTATTTATGCATTTTTGTGAAATGGTACTTTGTTTTTGTGTAAATCTAGGAAAATTACTTGAAAATATTTGCCTTTGCATTGACAACAATGTGAAGTTGTATCTACAGGTTATTATGATATTTGTCCCAGTCTGAACGTGGAAGCTGAAAAATAATTTTTGTGAATTTCTCAGGTGTCATTTTTGCATTTCATAAATTCACCCCACAGGCCGAATTAGAACCTTTGGCAGGGGGAAAGGGTGGGGGGTTGGAGGGGTGTGTATGTGTGTCGGTGTGTGTGTGTGTGTGTGTGTGTGTGTGTGTATGTGGGAATGTAGATTATATTTCAGTTGTTTTTTTTAATCCTATTAGAAGTATTGAAAAACCATAATATTTTGAGATGTGGACAGGAACAACACAGCAGACAAATTCATTTTGCAACAAATAATTTATTAATCCATTATTTTATTAGAGAGCAGAGGTGAATATCGATGCACTGTTGTTTATTACATTATTAGTACGACTCAGAAATTTACATTAAAAAATGTATATTGACAACTGTCATTATCTATAATCACCTTTAAACAATCAGCTGGTCAATCAGGTATGAAGTCATGTAACGTCGTCTCTGGAATGTACAAAAATAATTAAAATTCCTCCGTCTAGTTTTCAGGAGCTCTTCACAAAGACCCTTCCACAGTTTCACTTCTGAATAAAGGAATGTTTATCTCTTCTACAACTCATTAAAATAAGACACAATGTGAGAGAAAGTGTGCATCTGACTGATCAGGCAGCGTCGCTTTACGCGCCGCTGGTGGTCCCATATTTAAAACTTTGACATGGAGATGCCTGGTCACAAATAGACGGCTGTCACCTCAACCCTGATCTGACCTCTGACCTTAACCCATAAAGACCCGGTGCTACTTTTGTGACAGTTCCCAAAGGAATGTTTCTCTCAGGTCAACCTTTCTTAAGTGATCCATCACCGTTTATCACTATTATTGTGTGTATTCTGCATTTTTACTATAAATAGCGTATTTTCCTCTATTTGACTCACATGGAGGTTTTACAGGTGAATCAATGTCGGAGATGACGGTGTTTCCATCTTCACTATGTAGCCTCTGACCAACGACAAACCGCATTTACACCAGTTATTTACATGTATTGATAGTATTGATGTATTGATATGGATTAGTGGTTCATTCAGAGTTCAGATGATGTTTCTGGTCGCTGGTGGGTGTTTGGGTCTTTATGGGTTCATGCCTTTACATAACAGTTTCCATTTCTGTGAGCTGCGGAACATCGGACCTTCTCCATATCCATGTCCCGTCAGCTTTGAAACACACGACGCACCTGGTTTTTCTACAGGCGACCAGTGAAACACCACAGTTTATACCGTCCCACAGAAAAACACACACATATCCGTGAACACCATCCCCCTCCTCGTGATCAGTTTGACCCGCTGATGAGTATGAACCAGTGAATAAATGTGCTTTTACCCACAATGGAGTACATTGAGTCAGAGTTGTCGTTCGGCTCGGACGCGTCTCCCAACAGTTTGGAGCGTCTGCACATTTTTAAGAAACCAGTTGAGCTCTACCCTCAACAGCATTAGATCACAACTGGACACACTTCCCACACATTCTGCTTTTCAAAGTCACCCAGTGTTTTCTCCATCGGCTGTGCAGCAGTAAAAAAAAACAAACAAAAAAAACCAACAAGAACATTTGACCATGATCACACAGCTGAAGAGGAAACACTGGACGTTGACGCACCACTGAGAACACACACCAGTGAGAACACACACCGAGGACTTCGCTCAGAGCTCCAAGACCCGCATAGAAAAATATTCACCGGCCTTCACAGAAGGTAACGCGTCCGCACGCACCCGTCGCCGCCTCCGTCCATGAAACTGGAGCTGTTCCGTATCTCTAAAGGCAGGAACACCACGGCCGACTGCAGATCTGCTCTGTGCTGCAGCGACACCGGCTCCGTGTTGGGGTTTGTTTTTTCTTCCGTGACGTGTATGCAGCCGTTAAAGCGGATGTTTACTGTGACCGTTTATATCGGACTTTTCATCGTTCAAGTACGTCTAAATTTAACTTAACAGCAAACGATCCTGACAGTGAGCGGCTCCATCTGCAACCTGCTACATGTTACATACACACACACACATACAGTATATATATATATATATATATGTATATGTAACATACATGTTAATGTGAATGACATAGTGACTATGTGGCCAGCGGTGAGGATGTAAGATGAAAGTATGTTGACTAGATCTACTTCACTGAAAACACCACAATCCATTCCAAACAAAGTCCTGTTTCTTATTTTTGCTCTCCAAATACCCTACAGCATCTTAACGTCATTTCTGTTTTCTCCTCGTCCTCGAGAATTTGCCGTCAAGTGTCACCATGGACTTACTTTTTTTTTTTTTTTGCAGTTTAAATATATACGTTTCAGATAAATAAGTGAGGCATGGAGAATGCTACATAAAAATGTACGTTCTGCACAGCTTCCTGTAAAGAGTGTATAGAACAATAATTTAAAAAAAAAACGCGTTAATCTCATAAGTGCAACAACAGTTGGTTCAGACCAAAATAATATTAATATAAAACATAAAAAGAACAGGACCTAAACCTGACCCTTGTGGGATACCTTTAGTGATTGACCTATTTTCTTGATTTTCAGGGTTTGAAACAATAAAAAAAAAGTAGCATTAGAAGCTGGAATTGGAGCATTTCAAGTCAAAGTGCCTCAAACAGAAGGTTGAATACTCAGTGAACCAGTGTGTGCCTGGTCCCTAAATGCATCATAAATGCACTGCACAGCTCCAGTGTAGATTCAGCACAGAACTGGTGTGGTCTTTCACACACAAAGCACTAGCTTAAAAATGGACAAATGGACCTGAATGTATTTTTTTTAAACGTCTTGATGATAATGTTGATGATAAAGTAAAAAAAAAAAAAAGTATTGGTGAAAAGGACACATTAGGCTTTAACCAAAATAATACATCGGCATTATATTGCATTTATAAGTGTTATTTAGAAGTCTAAAATAACCTCTTGAAACTGAATTATTTTGTCTTTCTGTACTTTGGAGGTCAAATATTCGATTGTGGGGTTTTTTTTCAGTTGAAAACTTAGTTGAAGACATTGATGACCTTAAGTCTTATATCGATACCTGTGTGACTTCCTGATGCTTTGACGTGATAGCGGCAGTGAGAGTAGAAAGAAAAGAAAAAAAAAATAGCCTGCGACAGCACTCTTCCTAACGAGGGATTATGATTTAAAATGAACTAAACAACACACTGACTTTGAATTCGCGGAGCTTCATTAAAACTACACGTACAGTACCATCATTAACCCGTCCACACCTCCCTGACACCGTTTACTGAGTTTAAGAACACGTGAGGCACACATTAAAAAACGAAAAACAAGAGTATTCAGAGCTTTAAAACTTTGTACAAACAACTCTTCTCTAGGGCCTTTCTGACAGTCCTTAAAGCGGACCGGGTGGCAGTTAGCGCGTTGGCACAAAGACATCTGATCTGGCTCCCGTGAGTAAAACCACATATACTTCTATGTATTTACAGCAGTAATAATAATAATAAGAAGAAGATTAATATTCCTCGTAGCAGGAGCAAGAAACAGCAGCAAAAACCGGGAAAGCAACGAGTGACTCCAGAGAAGAAGTTATGAGCTTATTGAGTTCCAGGTAGTGTGTGTGTGATCCCGCAGAGGCCACGGAGTCCCAAGGTTCACCGTTGAGTTTTGCTTCTCGACAAAGCAGAGGAGGTGAATAAATATAAGCAGCCAGAGAGAGAATACGATGCACCAGTCTGGGTTGAACCAGTTTCGATCACGACGAGGATATTTTGTGAGTCAGCCCTCTTACGCTAAAGCAGCATCACAGTCTCGTCTGAAACCATATGGCAGTGCTGACAGTCGTTACACGGGACACCGACGCACCAGTGCTGCCCAGAGGACGGAACAAAACACAAACCTGCAGCGCTTTCACACAGAATGAGTTCAATTAGTTTGATGGAGGGAATTGTAAAAACATCGAGTAAAAGAGTTCAATGCAGTGCTTCTCAAATAGTGTCATCCTGCTGCGTTTGTGTGTGGTACTATTAGAAAGTGTAATGTCACATCCACTACAGTAGGTGTCAGTAGTATTAGAATACAGTGTACTAGTACAGGGGTTCCCAAACTTTTCCATGCCAAGGCCCCC
>JAPTHA010000003.1:21032277-21047878 GCA_029814585.1 Gymnapogon annona
GATAGATAGATAGATAGATAGATAGATAGATAGATAGATAGATAGATAGATAGATAGATAGATAGATAGATAGTTAGTACTTTATTGATCCCACAATGGGGAAATTAGTACGTCACAGCAGCCAAATACAAAGAGTAGAAATACAGACATGAATTGAAAAGTAAAGCACATACACAGTGTGCATTTGTACTACACAGTATACATATGTGGATGTGTTGTGGCATGTGTCCATAGATACACAAGTGGCACACATAAGCAAAACATATATACATACATCTATACATGTGAATTCATACATACATGTATGCATACCTGTACACACTGCATAAACATGTGCATGCTAACGCATCCACACGTAGACCATGCACACCTAAAGTGCAAAGAAGTGTGTGTTAATTGACAAGTCGGGTTGAAATGACAGATCTATGGTGCGTTGTACAGTACAGTTGTATTATAGTACTATAATAACATACAGCTTCATTGAGAGGCATGAATATATATCTATAACGTCCATGAGTCTAAATATGTGCTCGTTCAGGTCCACACATCCGAATATGAGGCATGAAATGAAAAGAAAATGCCTGACAATGATTTAGTCTTGACCATCAAGAACATTCTCTCAGAGTTTTCTAAGTTTCTGATGAGTACTTGACATTTCCCTTTAATTACGATTGTGTCTTTGGGTTTTGTTCTTGGAGCGTACCCTACCATTCCACCAGGTTTCATGAAACCTAGTGCAGAAGTTTTTGTGTAGTAGCGTCACCACAGAGGTAATGATATTAATAACTGAACAACTGATACAAGTTGCCCAGGAATATAGAGACATAGTACATATATGTAGACATACGTTACACTAAGTTTCTAACACGTTTCATATATAGTTTGTAAATTCGTAGTTTTTGTAACAACTCTAATGTGTTATTGAAACCTTATGTAATTATCTATATTTATGTTACATTTATGCTTAGGCTAACTTCCTCTTTCCATATTATATGTTACTCTTTGATCTTTTATTGCACATATTTCTGTTTCTTGTTCTTTTATGAATTACTTTACATATTTATTATCATAACTTGCACTTTGTCCTTTTATTTAACATGTTTATTTTGTTTCTTACAGCTTTCATATATAGTTTATAGATAATATTTTTGCCTCTTAGGTATATATGTCATTGAAATTTCAGAGAAAAGCTCATTTTTATGTATGTTGATGCTCTTTTTATATTATATTTAGCTCTAGAAGCAAAAAGCAAAATTAAGTTGTAATAATGCATAATAAGGGGATTATTATGCATTATTACAACTTAATTTTGCTTTTTGCTTCTGTTTCATATGCGTGTATTTTGTATCTAATTTGTTTCACATACCGTTTTCAAACGTGTACTTTTCATCTCATATATGATTGAAATGTCACAAAAAACATTAATTATACATATGTTGCAGTGGTGTTACTGATATCTTGCTCTTTTCATATTATGCTCATTTGTGTCTTATTAGATACATGTTCAAGAATATTTTGCTTTCTGATGGTACATTTAATGTATTCATCATTATTTCTGGCTCCCTTAAGGGTTAATTAACATATCTATAGACACAACTTGCTCTTTCCTCTTTTTATTTCACATGCGTATCGTTATACTTAGTTCTTTTGATATTTTCTTGTATAAATCCATAATAAATACCTGTCTCTTGGCCGCTGTCACTGTGATCAGTGAAGGCGTTCTCTGTCTCTGCTCCTGTTATGATGACGACGTGATGAAGACTTTTTTTTTTAATTCTTTATTGAAAAAAATGCAAGAATTACAGAACACAATAATATACAATACAATTAATATACAGAAAAATAGAGATATAAGGAAGTATTAAAAAAAAGTGCCGGGGAAATATATGTCTATACGACGTGATGAAGACCTCCAGGACCGGATCAGATTTTCATTCCTGCGCGGTGCGTGTTCCGTGTCCCCGCCCACAGCGGCTCCCCATTGGCCGCCGCAGCCTCAGTCTCCCCAACAGCTGTTCTGTGTTTTCCCACACGGCGATTGGTCGCGTCCGGACGTCCGTCAAATTTACTTTGACGTCCCGCCCCGCCCACCGTACCTTTCCTCGGCGCGCCATTGGCTACTGTACGAGTTCGTGCCAGGCCATTGGCCGCGCGAGCTGGTTGTCAAGGCTTTGGGGCTTCATTCACCATTTTGCGACTGTAGTGTAGAATGTACAGGGCAGTAGTTTTTTTCCTCCTTTTAAGTTGCTTTGCCGGAGAAACATGAGCGCTCGCTGATTGTCAACCGCGGACGACCGGCCCCGGTGCCCTCCTTTAACCCGCGGGCACAGCACGGACACACTGGGGGCGAGTATATATCAGCTCCGGTGAGTATTAGCTTGACTCAAAGCGCTCTCCTGCAGCACTGCGGTGGCGCTTGTTGTGCTGCTTTTTTTCCCTTCTCTGTCCGAGCTGCTAACGCTCTACGTGTTTACTGTGGCCATAAACAGTGTTAGCAACACACAGAGCCGAGGGAGCGTGTCTGTTCCCCTCCCGATATCTTGTGTGGCCTTACACTGAGGAGTGGAGGGCGGATTGGGTGTCTTGTGCGAAAGAGAGAGAAAAAAAAAAAGAAGAAGAAGAAGAAGAAGAAGAAAAAAAATGGGAGCGGTGCGGCTAAAGACATAGTGGAGCTACAAAACTTTTCCACTAGAAATAAATTCAACGCCATAACTGTAAGTGCCGCTGGACTTCCTACTACAACAATTTATTTATTTATTTATTTATTTCTCTCTCTCTCTCTCTTTTTCTCTCCTCTTCGCGTCTCGAGAAAAAAAACTCACCTCCCTACAAACGATTCAATTGGCGTTTTCTAAACGTTAATTCACGGGATCAGGGTGAATTTAAGGTGTTTTTTTCTATTAATAAAGGGGTGATAGGGCCTCCTCCTCCTCCTCCTCCTCCTCCTCCTTCTCCTCCTTCTCCTTCTTCTAGTTTTGTAGCCACATATTGACACTTTGTGTGGAAATAACGCAGAAACGCGCGAGGGTTCGGCTCCAAAGTTACTCGTTTGGGTTCGGTTTGTGTGTTTAGACGACTGTCACTTTCGGATGGGCCGATTAAAAGCGACTTTTTTGGGTGTTTGTGCGCAGAGGGTGGTTTGACAAAAGTGTTTGGGACGACCCCCCCCACCTTCTGTCTCTCTCCCCTCCACACACACACACACACACACACACACACACACACACTGTCATGCAACGCAAAGGGGGATAAGGGTCCGGTATTACATGGTATTAAGGGTCAATATGCCCGTTAAACCGGTTATTTTCTCCGGTGGTGACAGGGAGTAGAGGATTTCCAAGCGGCCTTGTGTGTGCGTGTGTGTGTGTGCGTGTGTGTGTGTAGTAGTAGTAGTTCGAGGCCTGGTCGCTGCACGCCACGGCCTGCTGACTCTGTGTGTGTGTGTGTGTGTGTTGTGGAGTAAAACTGGTAGTAATCGCGGTACTACGAGGGCTTGACACATACACGGTACTATCCGGCAAAACCTGATGACGACACCGACCGCCCGAGTTTGCAATACGTGCTTTGAGGCCTTGACCGGACAAAAGTGAACACCCGTTATTCCCGTTAAAAGTTCGCGGATGAACAACGGCTCGGTTTGCGTCAGTTTGGGTCAGAAATGGAGCGTTTCTGTGAGGAGAGTGGACTAAGAGTGGTGAAGCCGAAGACACTTTTTCAAATCTTATTCTATCTTATTTTATATCTTATTCTATCTTATTTCATATCTTATTTTTATTTGATATCTTATTCAATCTTATAGCAGTTATTGATACCCGGTGAATATGTGCCACACAGCTGAGTTGGCCAACCACTGTTATGTAAAAAAAAAAAAAAAAAAAAGATGATATGGTGACCTACCTCATTTCACCTGGCCTTCTCTGTGCCCAGACAAGTCAGCAGTTCATGTTTATTTCACCTCACATGACTTACATCAGCCCGGTGTCGCCTTCGCTCTTGTTTACTATGAGACGTGTCGGCATTAAAGCAGGGAAAACTCTCTGGTCCAAATGAAACATGACTGAGGTCCCTGTTCCCTGTTGTATTTTCGCCCGATGAGCACAGTGATGGTTTCCATGTTCCCCAGACACGAAACACAGGTGGGTGACTGGTTCCAGGGAACAATATTTCATCATACGCTGTAATGGCCCGTGTAGGAATCTGCAGTCGCAATAACTATCATGAGATATTGCTTCTATTACAAAACTGTACGCAAGAGGGGATATGTTGTGACTTTATTTGGAGAAAAATCTGTATAAATAACAACGCCGTGTGAATAAAACGAGTTAATTATTAGCTGTTTTTATCGGTTTTTTTTAACAGCAGAAACACCCAATGTAGAGAGCTGCCTTTTTTTTTACACCACTTAATGTAAATTGTGCCATCACACCGTGGCGTACATGCATTTGCCACATCTTCACCTGCGTGACAGGACCCGTGAACACGTCATTTCTTACATGATTTCATTGGAGTTTTCCCTTTGGTTTTCTGAGCGGGTGGGAGTTGTCAGTGTTAAAGCAATCTCTACAAGTTTTGGGGAAAAGTTGTTGTCGTCGTTACTGGTTCTGTGTCCAAAAATGTGTGAAAGCTTGAGCAGGTCACGCACCAAAATATTGAAATCTAAAAAGTTTATTAAGACGAAGAGTCCCTGACTGAGTTGTGATGCCCTGCATATTGATCTCACATTAACGTTGCCTCATAACGTTAGGGAAGGTCCACGCTGTTGTAACCCTATAAGAGGCACTGGCCTCCTATGGCTCCCATATGGGCCTTTTTTGCCCCATATTTCACAAAGGAGAGTGTGACTTGCGTCAGTTAGTCTTTAAGCTGTTATCATTAGGACCATGACTCTGACACCAGCTGTTGTACACAGTTCACTACAGAGTAAACACACGTAGCATTCCTCTATCGTGACCAAGTAAGGCCGGATGCCAAATTATTTTATGGCGGCTGCTCTACGGCTGTCTGTCCTAAATAGGGATTTACATAGATGGCTGTGAGTTCTCTTTAGGCGTGTGTGTGTGTGTGTGTGTGTGTGTGTGTGTGGGTGCGTGCACTATCAGTTATCATCACATAGATACTTGCTATGTGTGTGTGGCCTTGAGACAGGCAGCTCTCGTCTCTGAAAATGGATGTCTCTCCAGCCGATATGATGTGGCAGATATTAAAAGGATCTGAATGAATACAAGCCTTCATAGGCAAACAGAAAGGCGAGCAAAAAAAAAAAAAAAAAGGGGAGAATACAGAGGCAGACAGCAAGCTTGAGAAACAGACTGGTGGGAGGACGGATGCAGAAGCGCGACAGACTCGCAGACGTGTACGTTAACAGACAAACAGACACTTGATGAGCAGACGCGCGGCTGAAAAAAAAAACAAAAAAATGACAAACCATCAGTCGGGAACATTTTGACAGTGGGTATCAGAGCCCGGGCTGAGGAGTTTAGGGCTGTTTTGATTTTGCCTCTTTACACACTGTGTTACATCTCACAGATCTGTGGAGACTCGTGCGTTTGGAAGAAGCCAGGCAGCGGCGAGGACCCGAGGCGAGTCCCGAGTGTATCAGGCAACTCAGGCAAACAAAGCAGTTAAAATGACAACAGCGCCGCGTTCAACAAGTCAGAGAGAGAGAGAAAAAAAATCAATCTGTTTTACTTTACTAAACACAGAAGTGTGAATGAGCCCCGTGTAGATGGAACAGGCGATATTCTCTGAATGACTCTGGCCTGACTGAAGTGAATGACTCTGGTGTGGAATAACAATGATTTGAGGACAACTCTGCTATTCTGGATGACTGCAGCACAAAAAAAAAAAGGAGAGGATAGAGACTAAGTGCGAGGAAAGGAGAGATGAGAGCTAGAAATCGATATTTAGAGGCAGAGGAGAGACGCAGGCAGAGGAGGATAAGAATGAACGCGTAATAGTAGCAAACGACAGAGAGAGGGAGGAATAAAGTAACGGGAAGTTAGGTAATGGTCTTCCACAGGAAATGGAGTTTGTAGGGGCGGATTGAGTCTGCTTTGAAATACATAGATAAAGGTCGCCACAGAGAGCGAGCGAGAGAGAGAGAGAGAGAGAGAGAGAAAGGGAGGGTTTCAGTATGCAAGCGAAGAAGGAATTCCCCCGCCTCTACTGCCCCGGCCAAGAAGTAGTGTGTGTACGTGTGCGTAAAACAGAGTGTGTGTGTGTATGTGTGAGCGAGAGAAAGAGAGAGAGAGAGAGAGAGAGAGAGAGAGTGCATGCAAAAAGGCTTGTCTGGGCAAATTGCAAAGTGCTCCTCACTATTTCCATACGGTGTTGTGAAGCCTACATTGTGTTTACCCTACAGTGCGGCCTGCTGTTCTGTGTGTACCTGGTATGGATGTGAGCCTTGTGTAATGTGAGTAGAACCTGTTATGTAATGAATTAACGCGTAATGAATTTGTAAAGATGAGTCACATTCATTACTACTCTAGTACGACGGCCGCATTGCTTAGCGTCAAACGCGTTTCTGAGTTTAACCTGCCAACGTTATGTTGAAAGGTAAAATATGTCAAAAATTTCCACGGGGGAAAAAAAAAAAAACATCCAAAAGCGACGAAGCCTGTGTTGTGAAGCGAAAAAAACTAAATCTGTAAATTCTTTGGGTGCAAAGTGTTCTTTCATTCGTCTCGACCAACATTACTTACTGCCATTTAATCACAAGGAAGTTGAATATAAACTATATGGATACGCGCCTCATATCTACTCGCAGAACTCCCTGTTCCTGTTCACTTGAAATATTACCAAACTACAAATGTTCACGTCGGTTTATCAAACGTTATCGCAAAAACATCTAAATATTTGGAGTCCGACGGCTGGATGTACTTCCTGTGTGAGATTTGATGAAAGCAGGTGGTTTAACGCCATTATTCATGTTCAGAACCATCATCAATATTTAAAAAATCTTCTGGAAAAAAAATAATTGTACAATTTCTTATTGAGTAAAATTTTGTAAAAACCAAACACGAAGCATTCAACTATTTAAATAAAGTATTTTAAAGTATCAATAAGGCATTCTGATTTGGATTTTGTCAGTGCAGACTACAGTGTAAACAGAATTCGCATAAGAGATTAATAAAAAATTCTATTTATGAGATTTATCGCATATGCCCAAGAGCAGCTTTCGTGAAAAACGTCACATTGCGAGTAATGTGAGAATATTTTGATTGTTTTTTGACTGTTATTACCGTGGTTATCAAGGAGCATGCGGGGCTGGTTGTTACTGAAACACACTAATAAAACAGAACTTCCCAAAGAATGCCAAAATGTTGTAACTTCCATTTTGCGTACCTTACTGGTTATACGTTTCTCATAAACTGTCTTTAGCTGTTTGATTAAATGGTGTAAATTGTGATACTCTCATACTGAGCCTGTCCAACCTGTTGATATCCTCCATTTATACTCTTTAAATATGGGCATGTTTTTCTCCCTTGATCGGTAATGAGGGTTTTCCTTTTGTCTCCAATGTAAAGCTGACCATGAACACACTGGGGGGCTGATTTAGATGCAAATTGTGGTTAAAAAAACAAAAAACATCTGCTACGGCGCCTAAAACCAGAGCGATATTAGAATTAACCGCACGACTTAATCAGAAAATGGAACATTGAGAAAAACAGCAATAAGAATCTGATTATGTTTGCGGGAGGTTGATAAAGCAAACCCTGTATATCTCTACTCAGTATAATTACTCTAATCTTTTCCTGTCAGTGACATTTGCGACTGAATTCTTTTTTGGCTTTTGGTCAGTTACTCTGTCACATACTCAAACACAGAGATCATTAATTACTACTAGTTGTTATGTCTTCATTTCTTTGGTTTCCTTGTATTTAGGCAAAAAAAGGTCATTTCATCCATCCCACGGGACGTCTAATGCTTCATCGTCAGACTAATTATCATTAGAAAATTTAACATTGACTTAACCCCCGCTTTCATTTGTGTAAACGGTAAATAGATGAACTTCCCTTCTGGGGCCCCGGCGTGGGTGACAATAATGGAGGACACTGACGGATTCACTCTGAGATCTATCAATCAAGAAGTTCTCCACCCATCCAGTGGCTTTTAATAGATGTTTGATTTCAATACAGTCTGTGATTTTACTCTCAAAGCCTCGCCGTCCGTCGCTGTCTGGTGCGGTGAGCAGGCTTTGTGAACGTCTGATTGTGTTTGCCACATGAGTAACCCACAGTCCCTGTGCTCTTTCTTCCAGAGTCTGTGGAATAAGGTGGGCAAGTCGCGAAACCAAGACGACACAAGATGAGAGAGAGAGGCCCCGGCAGAGGAGGGAAATAGAGAGAAAGGAAGGGAGAGGGGAGAAAAAAAAAACAAAAGGCAAAGCAAGGGAGGAACGCCGAGGAGAATCTCTGGGATAAATAAATAAAAAGACTTGTTTGGAGGAGAGGAAAAGCTACATGAAAAGATGAAGCCGATAAAAAAGCAAGGCCGGCGCTCTCCCCCGTCTACTCGGGCCAAAGGGGGGAAGCGGCGGGGGGCAGGGGACACCCCTGAAGGAGGCGAGAAGAGAGACTCTGACGAGAACAGAGATGGAGGCAGATCCCCACAAAACCAAACCCCCTCCTCTTCTTTTTCTGCAAATTCACACTCAGACTCCTCCCACATGGAGCCAATTAGACTGCGGGACACTTCAGAGGGGGAGGGGCCTTACAGAGAAGGTTTTTTGGAGATGGATTCTGGGAAGTCCTCAGATGATAGATCTGGGAGGTCAACTTTGAGTGGGGGCAGCCACAGTGATAGCGGTGGAAGCAGTTGTAGTAACAGTAGTACACCGAGCGCCAACAACAGTCCAAACCCCGCCTCCAGCAGGAAAACCGCCACCTTCAAGGCCCGTGTTCCAAAAAAGAAGTACACGTCTGAACATTACTCATCTACCGCCCTTGGCAACCATAACAACCCCAGCCCCAGCACACCCCCTCCTCCTACACTAAGTGGTGGGGTTATCAACCAGGGCTCAACAGGTCTGGACTCTCAGAACAGAAGGTTGATGGACGACTTCCACAGCAGGGCCACTGTTGGAAGGGAGGCTTCTCAGGAATGCTCCCCGGGACCCCCGACTTTATCGCTGGGAGGGGAGAGAGAAAGACCAGGAGTTGGTGAAGGTGTAGACCGAGTGTCGCCCAGTCCGCTGCCCCGATGCTCTTCCACCGACACTGCCAGCGAGCATTCAGCCGACCTTGAGGTTGTCGCTGACACACAGATGTCTGCACCATCCAGCCTCCCAGACATGTTGTCCGACGCCCTCGCCAAAGGCCTCAAGAACCAACGTGTTCTTGCTCGACAGGTCAGGAGAAAAAGTGACGAGGATATTAACGGAGCGCGTGATAGGAGGGACGATTCAAACTTAGTGTTTCGTGCTGGGGTGGTGCGTAAGGTCAGTGGTGAGTATGGAAGCCTGGAGGTTCAACTCAATGGCGAGAAGACGCTGTGCCGCTATCCATATCGACATGACAGTCCTCCTGGTATTGTGGACATTGTTCTAGATGCTCCACCACCTGGTGTCCATCCGATAGCCATCGGTACCCGTGTCTGCATCCCATTTGGCAATGAAGAGGGCAGCGAAGGACATGGGCAGTGGTACAGAGAAGGTGTGGTCACACAGGTGGACACACATCCTGCCGTTGCCAACCGGTACCGTGTCCTGCTTTCTGATGAAAGACCTCAATCTGTGAATGAGGAGGAGGACGGCAGAGGGGCAGCTACACAAGCCGTGTGGGTGTCCCGACAAACACTCCGGCTCCTGGTACCACCCTGGGACCTGGATCTACCCTCAGGTGGAGGACGAGAAGGAGAGGATGGGGTTAGAGAAAAGGAGAGGGAGCGGGAGGACAGAGAGGAGATAGATGTGGAGCAGGAAGTGTGTCGTCTGAGCCGTGGGATGGGACCTTCTGTGGGGCCAGTGTTGGGGAGAGCAATTCCCTATCCTGGTATGGTACCTGTTTCCTCTACTGCTGGACACATCACATCTCCAGTAACACCAGCCTCAGTCCTCAGCTTGGCTCCTGGCCGGGAGTGGGAGATGGAGAAAGACCTGGAGAGGGAGCGGGACCTACAGAGAAAACAGGAAAGAGAGCGGGAGAATTGCACCAAACAACAGCAGCAGCACCATTCATACATGCCACTGACTCCTGAAGAAGACATGGAGGTGTCACATTTCAACATGGTTCCAATGGGGGCAATCATACCAGGGGTCAAACCAATGGCAATCCCACAGCACCGCCACATCGTTTCAAAGCCCCCGACTGGCTACCTCAGTCCCCACCTTTCAGTGGTGCGGGGCATTGGAATCCCCCCAGCACACCTCGCCCTGAACCCCCACCCCCCTCCTTCACCTGTCCTCCTTGGCCTCGACCCAGGCGCGGCTGCGGTCGGTGCCACTGTCATCACAACCCCCCAGCTTCCCCCACTTCCTCCAATCTCATCCTCTACTGTTCCTTCCTCCAGAATTGAGAAGGTCTCAGGAGGAAGCTCTTCTGGAGGAGGAACAGGGGCTGGTGGATCAGGGTCAGGGTCAAACTCATCATCCTCCTCCCGTTCCCGTACCCCGCTCACAGCTGCCCAGCAGAAATACAAGAAGGGAGACGTGGTGTGTACACCCACAGGAATCCGCAAGAAGTTCAATGGGAAGCAATGGAGGAGGCTGTGTTCCAGGGAGGGTTGTTCCAAAGAGTCCCAACGTCGAGGATACTGCTCTAGACACCTCTCCATGAGGACCAAGGAAATGGAGGCCAGTGGTGGAGGTAGGGAGAGAGGAGGAGCCAGCAGCACAGGGACTCTGACGCCATCTGACCTTAGGTTGGGTGGCGGGAGAGCCAGTTCTGAGTTTGACTGGGATGAGACTTCACGGGAAAGCAGTGAAACCAGCAGCCGTGGAGCCGACTCTCGCCCTCGCCTGGTCCTCCCCTCCCTACTCCCCCAAGACCTCTCCCGCTTCGACTTCGATGAGTGCGAGGCAGCAACCATGTTGGTTTCTCTGGGAGGCTCTCGCTCAGGCACGCCCTCATTCTCCCCAATCTCAAACCAGTCACCCTTCTCGCCCACCCCGTCACCTTCACCTTCTCCACTCTTCGGTTTCCGCCCTGCTAATTTTAGCCCAATCACCCCTCCGGCTTCACTTACTCCACGCCGCCACCGCCAGCTCAGTGGCACAAAGATGAGCACACCAGGCATTGAGCGAGAACGCCACTTATCCGGCATAGTACCTACTTTCCAGACCAACCTTACTTTCACAGTTCCCATGAGCCCCAGTAAAAGAAAGCTGGACTCCCACCCACCTCCTCCACTGCCCACAGTCCAGGACTACCAGACCAAACCTGAACAGCATCTGGTAGGTGTGGGAGGAGGAGTTGTGGGAGACCCAACTCTGGGCCACAGTCCCGCTGCCTTTAGAGTTCTCTCCCCCCAGAGCCAACCCACAACCCCCTCCTCGCTTTCCTTTCCCCGGCCTCGTAGTGCTACCAGCAGGCCACCGTCATCTGCCGCGTCCACACCCCCGCCCATGCTAGTGTCCCCCACTCCCCCATCTCCGCTGCCACAAGAACCATCCCCCCGCCGCATCGTGCCCCTGCGCGATTCCCCCGTCATTGTTCGTAACCCAGACGTCCCCCTGGCTAAATTCTCTGACGGGCCCTTAGGACGAAGAGAGAGGGCCAGGTCCAGGGAGCACAGCCAGCCTCAACACACTGCCCCCCCAGGTCTGCAGGCTCCGGTCCCCATCAATGGGGCCACCACCAATGGGGCAGTTCTCCTTCGCAACCCCACATCCACACTGGTCCTGGTCACTTCCAGCTCGGTAGGGAAATTTCCACACAACGCATGTTTGACTTTGTGTTTACTAAAAATATACCCTAAATGGAGTTATGCATGAACCTTTCAGAGCTTTTATTGAAGTATAAGTACAAATTTTGTGAAAATACCATATTATTAAAAGTTCTGAATTCAAAACCTACTACTCATTACGACATTGTTGTATGAAAAATTATAGCAGTCGTGCAGAAAAATGCTATAACCGTTCATACAACTCCAATCATGTTACTATAATGTATGTTTCTGGTCAATTTTGCAGCTGCATTCACATATAGGTTGCATTTTACCACGATATATGTTTTTTCGGGTTGAGCCCATTTGAAGTGCTTTACTATATTTGATATTTGACCGTTGGTGGAGAATCAACAATCCTTTTTAAAGGGTTTCTTTAGTTAAGACTGAAGATCGTTTTCACCTTACTTGTCACAATCAGTCAAAAACTGTAATGTAGAAAGTAACCAAAGCAGTCAGACAAATGCAGGCGGATAAAAAAAAAAAAGTACAAAATTTGCCTGGTAGATGTAATGGCAATATGTGAATCTCTCCAGATGTCAATTCTAATGACAGCTGTGAGCGATTTGTATTTTTATTCTGCTATAGTGAATAAACCAAGTGGCACCAACTGCTGCCACTTTGTCAAACCATTTCTCAAAAAAGAGACAATATTACGTCACTAGCTAAGTGAGCGACTACAAGAGGTTTTGAGAAGATGCTAGCTTGCAGCATTTGCAATCATATTATTGATTTTTAGTTCATTATACACTTCAATGGTGCCTCACATCTACTGTATCACTGCTATTAGTCTTCCCTTGCACAAATGCTTAAATATTCATAATGCTTGCTGTAGCGTGAGCACATACAGTACTAATGGTACATCTTCGTATCAAGGCGTATACTCTCTTTAGCTGTGCAAACTCTGAAGCTCTTTGCAGATAAATTCACACAGTAACTTGGGGGAACGTTACCTGTAAAATACCACCTCACTCTAAATTTCTCCGTCAAGGGCAGTCAGCTCTAAATCAGGAGTGTCAGACTCATTTTAGTTCAGGGGCCAAATTCAGTCCAATCTGGTCAGACATGGGCCGGACCAGTACAATAATAACAATTAAGCATTAATAATGTCAACTTCCTGTCAAACTTTCATTATATGACCAAAATGTTTACATCTACAAACGGTCCTTTAAAACTATGTGAATTTAATGAACAAACTCAAAATTCTGTAGAAAAATAAGTGTAATTTTAAAATTACCCTTATTTTAATGTACATGTATACATGATAAACTGAGGTATGATATTGTTAAGTAACAATATTATTCCTCGGTTTATCACGTATACTGTGTCATGTGTACATTAAAATAAGTGTAATTTTAACAATATTATGCCTCATTTTATCATTTATACATGTACATTAAAATAAGTGTAATTATAACAATATTATACCTCAATTTATCATTTATACACGTACATTACAACTTACAGATCACAGTGGATCTACAAATACACAAAACATTTAGTAACAGGTAACATTACACTGACTTCTCTTCAGAGATTTCAGGTTGTTTGTATTTGTTCAGGTTATTTATGTTTTTTTGTTAAATTATACTTTGTTTTAGTGTAAACACAGGAAAAGTATATAAAAATATTAACATTTCCACAGAGCAAAATTTGAAGTTGCAAGTATTTATAGGTTATTATGATAATATTTTGCCAGTCTGTACGCGGAACCTGAACTTTAATTTTTGTAAATCTCTGAGGTGTAATTTCTGCATTTCACAAATTCATTCCACGGACCGGATTGGAGTCTTTGATGGGCCACATTTGGCCCTTGGGCCGCATGTTTGACACCCCTGCTCTAAATGCTCTAAATACAGATGTAAAATGTTTCACAGTTAACATTCAGAGGACGTTATGCACATTTTGTGACTCTATGCAGTTATGATGTATATGTGTTTTTTTTTACGTGTTTATTTAAATGCTTCTCGACAGGTGAAGACCCATTGATGTCACAATCTCATTTCTAAGGTTCAACGACACACGTCACAATAACAAATGAGGTCAAAAGGCCGATTTCCAACATTAAATTATCATCACCAACAGCTTAGAAGACTAGAAACCCTGGCAGTGTGCAGCAGTGTCACATTCTCTGTTGAATAAAACATTGTGAAAAAGTCCAGAGAATATAAGACTAATAATAATAATATGAATAATCTTTATTAATGTGTCACTTCGTTTTTACGTCCAAGTTGAAAATTCACACAGGCTACAGAATACAATAAGGGAATATAAAGTCACCTGGTTTTAAATGAAAACAATTCAACGTCAAACGGCTGCTAAGTGAGCACAGAAGACAATCACCGCTGTTCTTTGTATTAAACTATAAATAGCTTAAAAAATAAGTGAAAAGACATTTCATGCGCACTGTCTCCTGTGGGGCCTGTGGCGCTTTATGAATGGACGCTGTGCATGTACTGTGTTCATGTTTGTCTTGTGTCTGTGTTGTAAAATAAATAAACGAGTGAACGTGTGTCAAATCTCTTTGCAGTCCTTGACTCCGGCCTCCACGGGCCACGCTGCCCTGTCCAGCCCCGCTACCCCCGGGTCGTTGTCCACCTCCTCGGGCTCCACCGTCCTGTCCTCGTCTGGCTCCGGGGGCAGGGAGAGGGAGCGGAAACCCGAGGGGCACCAGGACGCCTCCGGGGGGTCTCTGCCACAGCCTGTCGCCTGCCACCCTACGCCCACTGCCCTGCTACCGCTAATACTGCCAGCCGAGTCGCCGCACCCCACCCCGCGAAAGCAGATCATCATGGGACGTCCAGGGACCGGTAAGACGTGGCGCTGTCATTGTGATGTGTCCTCATCAGAGTCTGCTGAGCTCCACTTTTACTGTAACGCAGGAGAGGATGCAGTAGCTCATGCGCTCCAGCCTCGTACTTCTCACTTTCATTCTCTCTAGGGTTGCAGGAGTGTCCTCAGAGCACTACTGCTATGACTCATGTACTGCGTGTACTTTACTATTGTTTGGCGGTAGAGTAAGGAAGTAACCCGTATTCAGAGGAGCTCATGATCCGCTGTTGGGGATAGTTAGCAAGGCAGCACTTTGAGCACATTCCTGCTGCTTCATTTTTTGCCAGTTGTTTTTTTTTCCCTCCTCCTCCACTCTTAAACCTCTTAAACCTCCTCCTGATGGCGTGTTTTCACTGACAGTATATTGTGAAGCCGGTTTTACATTTCCTGCAGCGTTGTGTTGAGCTGAACGCAAGCGGTGACTGTAATGCTGGCGTTATGGGAGCTGCAGCTCTGTGATTCTTGACACACGGCGAGTCAATCATCTACTTAGATACAGCAGTTCCTGGGTAACTGAGGAAGGAAAAGTACCTCTGTCAAGGAAAAAAAAAAAGAAAAAGGAAGGAGCTGTGTATTTACTCGCTGCTTTGGTGTTCAGAGGAGGGTTCATACAAGCGTCAGAGAGAAAAAGTCCTGCCATGTGTTGGTCCCATGTGTTGACTGAACAAGTGCCTTTGAGTTCAACTCCTCATCCAGGTCCATGGGATAATTAGGAGAATCACCTGTTTTGTTTTGTGTTTTTTTATTATTTTATTTTGATTTTTCATCAGACGATATTGCAGTTCCATTCATACACTACAAGACGACTTTTACAACACACAATGACAGGATCAGAGACAACAGACAAAACACACACACACAATGACAGGATCAGAGACAACAGACA
>JAPTHA010000003.1:21120527-21134004 GCA_029814585.1 Gymnapogon annona
TTTTCATCCAGTAGGTTATTTTCTCCAGGTTCACACAACTGTTGACTTCTTCAACCACATCTGGAATGGAAGGGGGGGAGGGGTCTAATTTCCATTTTCTATCAATACATTTGTTTGCGATTTAATTTCTGTCAGTTTCTTCACATACTTTGACAGTTTAAGTTTAATTCCATGTACTAGTACACAGACTTCAGGGTCCAGTGGAAATGTGACCCCATGGATATTATATAGAGTTCTGGCTGTTTTTCTTTTTAACAAAACTCTCCCCTTTGCAGTTAATCTTTTGATCTGAAAACCTTCTGGTTCCTGCTTCTGTCTTACATGTGTGGTTGTATCACATGTTTGGTTGAAAACAGCAACGCAATTTTTCTGTGGAAAGTTTAAAAAAGACCAAATGGTAATGCCGTGATTGGTCAGGTCTCTTGGACAGTTTGCTGGTGTTTACATGTAACCATTAGCTTGTGTTTGCTTTAAATAGTGTTGTGTTAAGGCTCCGATGGCAATACATGTCATAACTCATTTGTGTAACGTGTGAGGCTATTATCTTCTGAAACAATATCAGGACAGTGGAGGCAGTCACTCTATTTTTGGTTCGCTCCTAGTTCAATTAGTCACAGTGTCTTGAATATGAACTCTGCTGTTTTTCGTTTTTCCTTCCTCGGAGGCTTTGTGAGCTTGACTTTCATTCACCCAGCCATCATTAACCTAAATATTCAGGTGGCCAGCGGAGAGAAACGGCCGCGAGAGTCAGGGGTCGAATGTCAGAGGTGTTATTTCGGCCACAACATGTGATGTAGATACTTGGTAATAACCTGCTCGCTTGAACCCTTTGAGGTACAAGCTGAGAGGTGAGAATATGTAGTGCCACCACCTTTTTTTATTTGTTACATTTGGAGAACATTGCGAATATATATGCATAATCCATATAACAATACAACCAATGATGTGTATGTATGTGTGTATTTATATATAGGTGTGTGTGTGTGTGTGTGTGTGTGTGTGTGTGTGTGTGTGTGTGTGTGTGTATATATATATGGTACATAGTATTTTCTATGGTGAATCATATACTGTTACATGTATTATTATACATTGTTTTAGCGAATTTTGCTATTCTTTCATTTTTGTCTTTTTCATTTTTATTCTTTCATGGAGCGCTTGCAAGAAAACCATTTCCCTGGGGATTGATAAAGTGCTCTGATTCTGAATGTTAATAGTTTTTTACATCCCTTTGACCTCTTATTAACCACACCCCTGCTGGTTTCCTAGGAGACAGTGGAAAGGTGACGACGGTGGTGGCCACACCGGGTCAGGGACCGGACCGTCCACAGGAAGTGTCCTACACCGACATCAAGGTGAGCCATGTAAAAACCAGGCCCAGACAGAGCCACACGGGTTCACAGGTTTATGAGCACGGCTTCTACTGCAACTAAGACGTTTATCGCCGCAGAGCTCACATCGGCCCCAATATATCTGTCTGAAGCCGATAAGTTTGCTGATCAATACCAGTAACGCCATAATAACATTGCCAGGTGTGTAGATTTACAGCTTCCAAGGCTCCGTTTATAGCCCCGTGTGTGTCTGCGCCCGTTCTGAAAATGTGACAATGTTGTCAGATGCTGGCAAATGGAATTACAGCATCAGATGAGTGTGTGTGTGCAGCGCCGCCAGGTTTTCGCACATCCCTGCTAAGGTGACAAAGTAATTGTGTCCAAACAGATGGTTATCAACGATTTTATCCTCCAATCTAAGGACAGAGGAGCTGCTTTATCTGGAATATTGTCCCATATCTGCAGTAATTGGAAGGCATCAGGGTGTGACATAATCTAACAAACCCTCTGAAATAATAAGGACATGACTCGGGGTCGAAAAATGTATCATAATGTTTCAGTGTTCAGTTTTAGTCACCCATCATTTTTAATAAAGGCCCAGAGAAAGACAGTAATGAACCACTTTACTGTTTTAAATTAAGTTTTAGTTTCTCCTCAGTTCGTCCTCAATGACAGCTTGCTGCTTATGTGCTAATGCTACTTGCTCATGCTAACACTACAGTTGAGTAAAACGCAGACCTAATTCACCTAAAAAAAAAAAGGTTTAAATTCAAATAAATCCTCCAAGTCACCAATGTAAATCTACACACCCACGTGTTTATGGCGCCTCTCAGGAACAGACCATGTTAATGTGGGGTTGTTTATATGTCACTTGCAGCACGCTCCACTAGTGACATAATTATGTTTTCCTATAGGAACGGAACACATTCGCTGTTTGTTCACGTGCATGAACTTTGAGTAACTGTAGCATGATTTTTATGCACTGGCATATAAGTGAAACTAAAATATTTCTATTGAATTACTTTATTATTTGTTTTACTCAGGTGTATCAATGGTGTATTTTATTATTTTCTTCACCCATCCCCATATTAAATATTATGTTAAAGTGCAGGCGTGTGTTTTGCAGATGGAGGCCACCTTGATAGATATTAATAATAATGAATAATAATATTTGTGGGGCGGCCATGGCTCGGGTGGCAGAGCAGGTCATCTGGTTACCAAAGGATTAGCGGTTCGATTCCTGCTCTCTCCTGATCATGTGCCATTGTGTCCTTGGGCAAGACACTTCATCCACCTTGCCTCCAGTGTCCCTGTATGAATGTGTGTGTGAATGATGACCCTGTGATGAACTGGCGACTTGTCCAAGCGAGTTTGGAAAATGAATGAATGAATAATATTTGTTTAGTTTCTGACCAATTTCTTGTTACCTTACAGGTGATTGGTAATGGCTCGTTTGGTGTGGTGTACCAAGCCCGCCTCATCGACAGCCAGGAGATGGTGGCCATCAAAAAGGTTCTGCAGGATAAGAGGTTCAAGGTATTGGATCTTTAATGTCTGTGCATGGTCTACTTGAATCCAGTGGGGACAGATGTGGTCTCCAGAGTACTGGGGCCGTCTTCCTGTGCTTGTCAAAGGTCTCCTGGTGTTTGTTTTGCTTACTTCGTTTCCCACCAACGTATTTTATTTTCCCTCCTTTAGAACCGGGAACTACAGATCATGAGGAAGCTCGACCACTGCAACATCGTCAGGCTACGTTACTTCTTCTACTCCAGTGGAGAGAAGGTAGTAGAACTCGTGTGTGGGTTTTTATTCCCAGTGTGACGGTTGTCCAAAGCCACACATTGTAATATTTTAATAACTTGTGGTTAGCGAAGTGTTTAAGGAAAACTACTATGTCACATAATGCACTTGTTTATAACGGTTTCAGTTGCTCTGGAAGAGGAAACTGTGCATTCCTGTTTAAAAATGAACTGACTCAGATGAGTTATAAAATGAATGCATGAACTCTGAAAAAGGAACTGATCCATTTCTTGGGCAATTATATATAAATATTTTGGGTGTAACTGTGGAGAAGTAGTTCACTGGTAAAAAGATTTAACTGTCAAATGTTTTTTTTAAAAGCAGGACTCAGTTGTAGTTATTATGCAGCCTCTACAGACACATACATGTGTGGTTGTGTTTGTAAATGGTGTAACTGCTGCTTTGAAAATGGCAGCAGTGTAACCGTCCTTCCACTCTTGAGTGTAATCATCATTTTCTCTCCAGAAAGATGAAGTGTACCTCAATCTTGTGCTGGACTTTGTCCCTGAGACGGTCTACCGGGTTGCCAGGCATTTTAACAAGGCCAAGAGCATCATTCCTATCATATATGTCAAGGTAATGTTCTATTCAGTCCGTGTGTGTGTGTGTGCGCGCGCGCATTTCATATGATCATTCTCTTCCTGCCAGTGAAGAACATTAGCTTATGTTTTACAAATGCTGCACTGTTAGTTTCACTTCCACCTCACAAGACATTTTTGTCTATTTTTTTATTACTTTGTTAAATGACTGTGTCTTCATAGTGTTATGAGTGTCTGTGGTTTCCAAAAATGTGGTAGATTTTAAGCAAACTCCAATATTTTCCCTTTCCTTTTGTATTCACCTGAATCCCCAAGGTTGGTCAAACTCAATTTAGTTGACTTCGGCCCTATACGGTTTGAAGTCGCCCAGACTAGTAAAATACCATCATAATATCCTGTAAATAATAGTATTTTTTTCTTTTTGTATTAGAAGAATAAAGCTAATACTAAATCATGAGCATATTTCTTTTTTTATATTTAAAATTTTTTGTTATACTATATTGTCGTTACACTACACAACCCACAATCACAGGATCAGAGAGAACAGACAAACAAAGCACAATAAAACAAATACAATACAATGATAAGACAATAAATGAACCACATGAGAGAGATGTTGACCTCACTTCTCTTAAGTCCATGAACACATTTGTAATCACAAGCTATCCCTTCACATAAAATGGGAATAACCATGAATTACCATTCTTAAGCATCATTGTACCATTTCCATATGTGCATTCCAACTCACAGATCGCAATGGATCAATCTTTTTGTGAAAGTATCATCTATAAATCGAAACATTTTCATAATGTGATTTTACTTTGGTAGGTTTTTTCACATTAAAACAGAGAAATCTCTGCAGTCATTGTTAATGATAGTTATTTTATAGGTTATAAGTTCTATTACTTTACTGGTCTGATCAGGTAGGGATGTAATTTGGATGATGTGGCTGCGGAACTAAAATAATATTTTGAGTTTCATTTTTGCACTTTGTAAATTCATCTAGGGGCAGATTGGACCCTTTTTGGACCGGTTTTTGCCCAAAGGCTGTATGTTTGACACGCCTGCTGTAAAACAAATAAAACAGAGGAAGTGTACAAGATCTGAATCAAAATGTGAAAAATCATTGTCATAAATCTTGTCACCTGTCGTTCCTAAACTTGTCACGCACTTAACACTCAAAGTCACTCTAAACATCATCATCGTGTTTTTGTGTTTCTTGCAGTCGTGTTATTTTTTATTTGTCACATCTTTCTTGCTCTGAGACTCTTTGAATAAAAAGTGCATTACAAATTGAACCACTGATGCCGTCGTGGTCTCCTCAGGTGTACATGTACCAGTTATTCCGCAGTCTGGCTTATATCCATTCCCAAGGCGTGTGTCACAGAGACATCAAACCCCAGAACCTGCTCGTCGACCCAGAAACTGCCATCCTCAAGCTCTGCGACTTTGGCAGGTGAGATTGTCTCGACACAAAGCAAAGAGGAATCACATGACCTCAGCGTGGAGATATGTGTATGTTGAGTATGTATCCACTCATGTCACTCAGGGACATGAGTGTGAAGAGGAATTTCCCTTATTTAAATTTTGGATTTGTTTGCAAAGAGCCTTTTCACTTAATGGTGGAGCACAACAAACATTCCAAGCTGCAGCATGTGCAGTTATTTCACATGTATTTGCTACCTGTATGCGAGCTGTCTTGTGGAATAATAATAATAATAATAAGTCGCTGATGTATTTCCACCAGTCCTCTAGACCTGCATCTTCAAACATTATCTCCCTCCTTGTGTCTCCGCAGCGCCAAGCAGCTGGTCCGTGGCGAACCCAACGTGTCCTATATCTGCTCACGTTATTATCGCGCCCCCGAACTCATTTTTGGCGCCACAGATTATACGGCAAACATTGACATCTGGTCAGCAGGTTGTGTACTGGCCGAGCTGCTGCTTGGACAGCCCATATTCCCCGGTGACAGTGGAGTGGACCAACTAGTAGAGATTATCAAGGTCGGTGATTGTTGGGCGTCTGTGTGCTGATCCAATGGACATGTCTTATGTGTTACTCAGTTGATCATATAGATGCTTGTGTGTGTTTTAAGGAGGATCTTTTTTTACTATTTTAGTTAGTTTCATATAGTAATAATAATACATTTAATTTCATGGCGCCTCTCAAGGTCGCCTTACACGATAAAACAACAATAAGAAATAAGAGCACTAAAAAAAATCTTAGACAGTCATCAGAACAGTAGTCAATGGCTTGTGTTGTATGCTTGTCTGAACAGATGTGTTTTTATGTGGGTTTTGAAGGTGGAGATGGAGTCAATGTCACGGAAGGTTTGTGGTAGGGAGTTCCAGAGTTGGGGGGTACAGCGACTGAAGGCTCTGGCCCCCATAGAGGACAGACGGGCAGGGGGAGTGGACAGGAGGTGGGCAGAGGAGGAGCGTAGTGAGCGGGAGGGTGTGTATGGCTGGAGGAGGTTGGACAGGTAAGGAGGTGAGAGATTAGGGAGAGCGTTGAAAGTCAGGAGGAGAATTTTGTAATGTATACGGAATGGGACTGGCATCCAGTGGAGCTGACAGGATGGGGGTGATGTGAGCAGAGGAGGAGGTTCTGGTGAGGATGCGAGCTGCTGAATTCTGAGGTAATTGTAACCTACGTAGAGTCTGCTGAGGTAAACCAATGAGGAATGAATTGCAGCAATTGATGCGAGATGTGACCAGGGCATGTATGAGGATGGCCGTGCTGTGAGGAGTGAGGGATTATCACAGGCAGTGGATATTGCAGAGATGAAAGTAAGCAGAGCGGGTGATATTGGAGATGTAAGGACAGGGTACTGTCCAGTATGACACCCAGACTTTTGACATGAGAGGAGGGGGAGATTAATGAGTTGACAATTGGGAGTGAGAAATTCTTGGTTTTGGAGAGTGCAGATTTTTAGTGCCTATTACAAGAATTTAAGTTTTATTGCCATTTAATTTGAGGAGGTTGTGGGGGGACCAGGTGGTGATATCAGTGAGACAGTTGGAGAGGCATGATGGTGGGATTGTGGTGTTGCGTTTGGTGGAGAGGTAGATCTGGGTGTCATCAGCGTAGCAATGAAATTGAATGTTGTATTTCCTAAAGATGGAACCAAGGGGGAGGAGGTAGACAATGAAAAGAAGGGTACCCAAAACAGAGCCCTGTGGAACGCCGGAAGTGACTTGTGAATGATGGGGCCTGTGATTTTTAATTTGAACAAACTGAAAATGGCCGGAGATGCAGCAACGGAACCAGGTGAGCGCAGTGTTACAGATACCAATAGAAGAAAGATGGTGGAGGAGAACTGCGTGAGAAATTGTGTCAAATGCAGCAGCGAGATCGAGAAGAATGAGGATGGAAATGAGTCCAGAATCAGCAGCGAGGAGGAGGTCATATATGATTTTTACCAGAGCGGTTTCTGGGCTGTGAAGGGTGCGAAAGCCGAATCGAAACTGTTCAAAGAGACTGTTGTCAGATATTTGTGGAGTTGGCCAGCAATGTTTTTTTTCCAAGATTTTGGAAATAAAAGGTAGGCATGAGATAGGACGGTAGTGGTGTCGGTGTGCCGGAGCTAAACCAGGCTTCTTAAAGACTTTGGGTGATTATGGCAGTTTTAAGTGGTGACGGGACAGAGCCAGAGAGGAGAGAGGAGTGAATGATAGTGATGAGCGGAGAGAGAGAGATGGAAGACTGGTAATTGATATGATAATACTAGTCACTAAACCTTGTGTATCTGCCAATAGAACACTGTTAATGATTGATTTGATGGTGTCATGGAATGATAAAGCAGTGCCTGTTGGACGTTTGACTGTCAGTATCTGTAAAATGGGATTCTGGCAGTGGCTGATGGGTAATTTCAGGACACTCACTGCAAGTACTGCTTTCAAGGGTCAGTTATAGCTGAGAAATAGTTGGGTTTTCAGCTCAAGGCTGATGTAAACTTGAGGACTGCAACAGATGAGTGTTTTCATGGTTAATACGTACATTTTTGTTGTGTTAAAATGGCAGAAAATTCTGAAAAATATTGGTCAATCCATGCCCACAACCCGGAGATATTCAGAAATCAAAATTCAATATCCAGAAATCAAAACGTGGTCTTCTCTTTCTCAAACCAAGGAGCAAATTTTGATGAAAATAGTTGATAATTAATGGAAAAACTGCCACAGCAATCTGTTTTCTTAAGTATCTTAGTACTTACTACTATATGTACTGATAGAGAGGCTCCGTTAGTCGAGTCAAGGACTGATCATTCCTAATAGAAGTTGTTGTTATGAGTCAGTGTCATCAGAGGGTTTTAACAGCTGCCAGTGTTTCCTGCTCTGGTCTGTTACTATACAGCTATTGGTCAGAATCTAAGACACCAAAAGCACAGCTGTTGTTGTCTCACACTGATTCTGATTTTACTGCTGTGTTTTCTCCGAGCTCCTCCGTATGGACTCGTATCTCACATTATGTATATGTTGTCAGGTTCTAGGGACTCCGACCAGGGAGCAGATCCGAGAGATGAACCCAAACTACACAGAATTCAAGTTTCCTCAGATTAAAGCTCATCCATGGACCAAGGTCAGTCATCAGTTTCAACACAAGGTCAAGACAGTAACAAAGACAATAAAAATCCACACATTAAGTCTGTAAATGTGCTCAGTAAAAAGTTCTTTCTATGAGCCATTCCACTAATGGCTTTCAGATGATGTACGTTACATGTGGAGAAATATGCAAATGTGGAACATTTCCATGTACGCACCCTGTTCATAAACTTATCTGTTAAGGGACTCGTTCCAAAAATCCTCAAAGGCGTGTACCGTGCATGTAATACATTCCACTTACATGTGAAGACTGGGGGAAAAAAAACGTGTGCATGTGGGATGTGGCCCACACAGTGTGTTTAAAAGTGCTGAGTGCTTTAGTGTCCTCCTCATGAAAGCCTATTGACCCGGACACTTAAAGACCACACCAACAATCACACTATGACGAGTGGCCATTGAACCTTCACTACAAAGCTGCTCCACTTTCACATGCACAACCCTTTAAACACACGGTTTAAACGTGTGTCTGAGCTTCACAGTGAACGATGTCCAGATAAAGCTACAGTTATGAACCCGACGTCACAGGATCACACAAGCTCTCCAGTGTTGGATCTGTAACACTCACATGTCCTTGAATGCAGTCTTAAATCCTGCTTTAATTAATGGTTGTTTTATGGGGTATTTGGAGCAGGTTCAACAAACTTCAACAGAGGTGTTCACTTCATGACGACCTGGAATTTGTTTTAATTTCTATGTAATTTGAGGTGTTTATAATCTAAAAGTTCTCTCTATCACATTTTCAAACCGTCTGACTGAAGACGTGTACTCTGAGTAAATAGGTGTGTTTCCAGGACCTTTCGCTCAATAACCCTGACAACTCACCACTTTGTTTCCAGTGGTTTTTTTTGCTCCTCCTCTTTTGTCATTTCTCATTGCACAATATTATTAAACCACAAATTGTGACCCATGTTCTGGTTTTTGATGGTTGTACTTTCCTGTTGCTGCCATAATAAAGATGTTATAGATGATATAGTGTTACATACTATATAGTGTATTATATACTATACTATATAGTGTATTATTTTTGCAAGTATGGCTGCTTTTTGGGTTTTTTCCCTTTCCTTAGTTTCTTATTTTTATCTTTATATCTTTATACTGACACGGAGCACCTGTAAACGAACAATTTCCCTCTGGATTAATAAAGTATTCTGATGTTCGGTGTCCTGCACGTTTTAGATGTTTTCCATCACACCTGGTTCAATCAACGATCACCTCATCACTGAGCTCTGCAGACACCTGGTAATGCTGTAATCACATCCAGGTGTGATGGAAGAGGGAAACATCTAAAGCATGAAGGACACCAGCCCTCGAGGACCGGACTCTGGGTTTAGGCTTTAATATGATTGCATTCTGAGACTGTGGCGACTCCATGGTCCAGTGTTGTGCACCTTGTTGAACTGCTGTGCTGGCGTTTCCTCAGGTGTTTAAGCCTCGGACCCCCCCAGAGGCCATCGCCCTCTGCTCGCGGCTGCTGGAGTACACGCCGGCCTCGCGCCTCTCCCCGCTAGAGGCCTGCTCACATGCCTTCTTCGATGAGCTGCGCCAGCCTAACACACGACTGCCCAGTGGCCGAGAACTGCCCATGCTCTTCAACTTCAGCACCACAGGTACCAGCAAACCAACGAAGAAGAAGAGCGTGCTGACCTCCAGGACACCAGTCCCAATTATCTGGTGGTGGTGGTTTTTGTATTTATTTCATCAATCTATAGTCAGTGTGTGAAGTTTGACACTGGTTCAGTTCAAAGGAGGATTCATATGTTGTATACTTTAATTTCTGTATTGTCTTTTGTCATTGCACGAATTATCATCGAGTAAAAAGATTCTTTTTTTCCCCTCTTTGCAGAGCTGTCAATCCAACCCCAGCTGAACTCCGTCCTCATTCCTCCTCACGCTCGCTCTCACACAGCTGCTTCCGCCCACGGTGGGAACCTCTAACGTCCCGGTTTTAGGACTCTTTATGTTTACGTTATTTTCACATTTTAAAAAAGAACATTAACAAATAACCTGTAGGAAAAAAAACTATTTTATTTGCTTCTGCTTTTAATGTTCTGATAAAGTGTTAATGTTTGTGTGTTTTTCACATTCCTGCTGCATGTTAATGGTTGTAAAAACATGTAAAGTTTCCCTGTTGGCCTTAAGTTTACATCTGGGATTTAATTCCTATTTGCCACTATACTGATATTACGATTTAACAACCGTATAAACCTCTAGAGGAAACTAAAAGAAGTCCACTTTTAATCGTGTATTTGTGGGTGTTTGGACTGAGGAATAAATTCAGCTGAAAATACACTACATTACGAAAGTATGTGCTCACCTAGGAATGGGATGTCACTTAAGTTCATATGCAAGTCAAGGCAGGTGAGCAAATACATTTGGTAATATAGTGTATTTGCCCCAAATTCCAAAAAAGCATACTGTGATTGTGAATACTTATTATTTAGAATAAGAAAAGTACTTGGTCAGACCTCAGATAATTATTTTCTTTTACATATATATAACATACATGCAATTTATGTGTAGATAATTTCATGGTGAATGATAAATGACAGTTTTTGCACCAAAGGGGAGAGAGTTTGGAAATCACAATTTGATGGAATAACTTATATGAATACGTTATTCCATCATATTTAGTAAATAGATAAATACTCAAATTACTTAAAAAAAAATCAAGTATCACCTTTGAATTTAAGACGCAGCTTCTCTGTGTCTTTAGTTTATGAACAGTGCTAATTATGTCTGTGTTGATAATACATCCATCCTCCTCTTAATCCAGTGTTTTTCACTCGGGTTCAGGTCTCATTTTGAGGACATAAAAGACTGATAAAATAGTTTTCAGAATCTGCGTTAATTACTGTGTGATGACAGCAGATGGCAGTGCAAGATATAGAACCAAAAACATGTCTTATTGCGTCTCCTTGTAGACTCCCAATGGCACTGATTTACTCAATGTACATTTAACCACTCACTGAGGAAATCAGTCTTATGTGAAGATGTTGGAGAAAAAATTTTTTTCTGACATTTCAATAAAATAATAAACCAACGATAACCTTAATATCTCAAAGATAATCATCACATGAAAATCGGATTGGCAGAATTGTCCACATTTGTCTGATCAAAAAAAATTAAACATTGGAAACCTGGTTACCAACTAAATAATTTATGCAGTTTGTCCGTCTGTTTTTGTCAATACAAACTAGCTTCTCTATCGAATTCTAAGTGACTTTAAAAAGTTTCAAATGAACCTTATTGTATGAGCTCTTGAACATTTTTTCTGCAGCTCCTTCATAAATGTCGCTGTTATTTTGGCCTTAGATTGGTATTATTACGCAGGAATATGTGAAGTTGACAAAATGTTGTTTAATCTAACTCTTAATAGTTATATCACACGGGACCTTTATATTTCCACAGTGCAAAAACACAAGGTCAAGTCGAGGAAGAACAGTGAAGGAGAAGGAGGTTCAAAAATGCAGTTGATGCAAGAACGTAAACGAACAGGAGGCTTTTTACAGAGAAGAATGGGCAGGAAATAAAAGTCCTCATCCACAGTGACCACAAAAGAGAACTGGCATATGTAAACTCCTGATCGTTTGTCTTGTCGCTGTGATTTAAAGAGCAAATGCATTTAACTGATAATAAATGACTTCACCCAAACACTATTCTCTTAGAAATGGACCGAGAATCACAGGTTCTGCTGCAGGTGTGAGCACGGGTGTATCGGGGACGCTGAGAAATGAAAAAGTGAGGCAAAATTTGGTCTTAAATAGGGGTTAAAATCATCTTGTAAGGGTCTTGGAAGCCTAAAATCAGGGGTGTTGAACAGAAGGTCCACCACAGGTTGCAGTCTGACCCGCAGGGTGATTTTGTGAAAGGATAGTTTCTAAACATCAATACCTTTATGACAGGAATCCAAAACTTTCACTGTTTTTCATTAAAAAAGGAAAAATTTAGAGTTTTCATTTCTAGGTTGTTATACTGAGGGCTCGTATGGGTGCTTGAAATCCTTGAAAGTGCCTGAACTACAATATTGTGTTTTCAAGGTTTAAAATGTGCATGAATTTTTGTTTAAGGGCTTCAAAGTGCTTACAATTATAACCAAAGCTACTTAGAGATGATACATTGTGAAAAATAGAACTTTATCTAAAAAAAAAAAACATTACCGGGGGCTCTCTGGTACATTCTTATTATAGTCTTTGTGTCAGTGTGAGTAGAACTGTTAGTGGTTTCCCTTTTTTGTGATCAAACTTTGCGTTCTTTTCATTTCAAAAGTTTTCCTACTGTGAAAAAAATATTCTAGATGTTTACGTCATAACACAATGTACATCACTGTGAAACTAAATCAGGAGTTCCTATAGATCTGTATTAGACCCCACTGATAAGGTACTGTGATGGAAAAATGTGAAAAGTGCTTCAGTTTGGCCTTGAAAAATGTGTACAAGCCCAGTATACCAGGGGTGTCAAACTCAATTTAGTTCAGGGGCCAGATTTGGTGTGAAGTGGGCGGAGCCAGTACAACAGAATTCCATCTCAATCATGTCAACTCCAAACTGTCCTCATATGATGAACATGTTTACATCTGCAAACTGTCCTTTAAAACAACGAGGTATATTGTTAATAGTGCACTTCTTTTCAGACATTTCCGTTTGTTTTTTTTGTGAAATTATACTTTGTTTCAGTGTAAATACAGGACAATTACTTAAATATTTACATTTCCAACATTTCAAAATGTTGCATTTACAACTATTTACAGGTTTATGATAATATTTTTCCCCGTTCTATACGTGGAACCTGAAGTATAATTTTTGTGGATATCTTAGGTGTAATTTTTGCATTTCACAAGTTTATCTCATGGGCCGGATTGGAACCTTTGTTGGGCTGCATTTGGGCCCCGGGCCACATGTTTGACACCCCTGCTGTATACTATTATTCTACAGGTCTGGCCTGTTTGAGGTCAAATGGGGTCTGGGTGAGTTTGACACCCCTGTTTTAAATCCAAGTGTCTTGATAACAGTCTCACACACACACACACACACACACACACACGTCTGTCCTGCACTAATATCCTCATAGTGTGTGTCGTGGTGTTGTGCCGCTCTGTCCACTCACTGCCTTCTCCTCTCGTCTCCTCCAGATGGACCCGGTTCAGACTCATCTCAACACAGTTCAGTACCAGGATCTCTGAACAGCATCTGAAGCGGCCCCCGCCCCGCCC
>JAPTHA010000003.1:21142447-21154779 GCA_029814585.1 Gymnapogon annona
TCCATCAGCACATATAAGACAAGACACACACAGAGAGATACTGTAAATATGATGAAAAATAAGAGTAAATCATAATGATATAAATAGAAATGAAGAAAACAGATTGAGTGCAACAGTAAATTGAGTGCAACAGTAAAGATCAATAAAGAGAATGTCAGATATATAGTAATATACAGTTCTATAGTTATACCCTTATTGATATATAATATACAAAGACATTGTGGGTTATATAGTAATACAGTTCTATAGTTATACAATGCTATAGTTATACCCTTATTGTTATATAGTAATATATAAAGACATCGTCAGTTATATGGTAATATACAGTTCTATTGTTATACAGTTCTATAGTTATACCCTTATTGTTATATAGTAATATACAGTTCTATTGTTATACAGTTCTATAGTTATATCCTTATTGTTATATAGTAATATACAGAGACAGTAATATACTGTTGTGTAATAATTATACTAATTAATAATTAGAATAAATAATTCACGAATAATTTGTGAATGTGAATCCGTCCTTTCGACACAAACACACACATGCAACCAGTGTCTGATGATGATGATTTATTTCGGTTTTTTCCCTTCCGGGTCGCCACAGCTAATCCAATTCGCATATTTGATTTGGCAGGAGTTTTTACGTCGGATCCCTTCCTGACACATGATGATTTCTTTTGGCTTTTCCCTTGTATGTATCCAGGCTTGGGGGCTGGCACAAGGAGACAGTAGTGTGAAGGGTCTTGCCCAAGGGCCCAAACTATACATGGTTAAAATCCATAATTAAAATACTCTTGATTCCACTAGTCAAGGCACAAAAGAATGATAAAAAGAAAGGTTACACTATTTAAAAAATAAATAAAGAGATGGATAAATGGAACAGCAGACATAGTATATGCCAGGAGTAAAATCAAGGCTAAAAACAGTACATCCTGCTAAAAGAAAGTCCAGAACAAACAGACAATGTTAAATATATTTTATCTACATTTTCCATTAGACAATATTACAGTTCCATTCGTACACTACAAGACGACATTCACAACAAACAATGACAGGATCAGAGACAACAGACAAAACAAAACCTTAAGTGAACCACATGAGTCAGATAGAGACATATGTTGACCTTTGACCTAAGTCCTATAAGTCCTGCTGGGGTATATAGAGCTGAACCAATGTGTGTACTGGTACATGTTCATGTACTTTATAAATGGTTCATATCTTGTAGTACATCCTACTGCTGTTTTTCAACCAGTAGGTTATTTTCTCCAGGTTCACACAACTGTTGACTTCTTCAACCACATCTGGAATGGAAGGGGGCGGGGCCTAATTTCCATTTTCTATCAATACATTTCTTAACGATTGTCAACAGAATTTCTGTCCATTTCCTTGCACACTTGGGCAGTTTTGAGTTTAGTTAGATTCCATAGAATGTTACTAGAAAAAGAGATACACCTCTGGTCAGCAACATTTGTGTACGATATCCCTGAAATATAAAAGTGTGGAACAAACATTGTCTGACAGGACAGTGTAAAAAAAAAGCATACGCCTCCACTTAGTGCACTAATCAAACAAAACATTAGAATATTCTCACACGTCGCAATCATCACTTCAATGAATTTGAGTTAACCAGTGAACTCAAAACAAAGGTCAAAACAACAATGTCCCCCCGACAAATACCTAACCTGTCAGGTATGAACTGAAATAAATGAAAACAAAACAGATTTTGTGTAATTATAACATATAACCTCAATTATCTGCCCACACTACTGAATAATTGACCTTGTTAGTCATACATATTTGCCCTGTGCATTAGTTTTTGTGTGTTTTTCTCAAAAATAATTAAATCCAGTCAGGGTTATTTGTCATGGTGATTATTTTCGTTGCCTCGCAACGCTTTGCTCGTCGCTCTACTGAGACTCGCAGACTGCAGTTCGTCCTTCCGGCCGCTGGGGGCGCTGTGGTCCGCACCGTCCACCTCTGACGCAGGTCGGTTTACGCCCTTTAAGGACTCGTTTATCATTCAAATAGAAAACGACGAAGGCGAAGAGAGAGCAAAACCTCGAAGGTAAACAAGGTGTATTTAATAAACGTGTTTATTCAGTAGAGATGCGGCGTTTCTTTGCGTTTTCGGTCAGTGCTTTATGTGCCGAACAGTTTTGTTGTGTCCTTGTTACACTGTACGTCTTTACGTTAGATACTCCGAGTCACATGTAAAAGTGTTAGCTCACTTAGCTTATACAGTTAGCTTATTTGGCTAATACCGTTATCTTACTTAGCTTTTACCGTTAGCTTAGTTAGCCTATACAGTTAGCTTACCAGCTATGCCGGTAGAATTATCACGACGACGCCGGCCGCCGAAAGACCTGTGGGGAAACCTGCCCTGAATCTTTTCATCAGGCTATGACAATCGGTTACATTATCGTGATTACACTTATAATTAATTCGTCATAAACCAACTGCTGTAAAAGTAGCTAAGATGCTAACGTGCAAATGAAAAGTGATAGGGTCTGCTAACGTGAAGTAGCGCCGCTAACCGGGGTGTGTAGCGACACCACCGGCTTATCTAACTGTAAATAACACACGAGAGGCATTAGGCATTTGTTACGGTAATGTTGAGTTTATGTTTAATGTTTAATGACTTCATTGAAAGGCTCGCATTTAAATGTGTTCATGAATGATGTCGACGTGGTTATTTAATGTTGTGACTTAAACAAAACAACATAAGCTTGTGGGAAGTGGAGTTCCACACAGCAGTAAAAAGCTCAGGAATTTTTACTCTGATCCGATTTGTGGATCAGAGTAAAAGTCGGGTCATCCGTAATTACAATTGTTTACATCATGTAGGGCACAAAACACGCTTTTCTGTCATTGATTAAATGAGTTGCACGTCTCAGTTATTGATAACGTTATCAGACAGCTGTTGCATTGATTGTCCTGTTTAGTGTCTCATAATCTATTGCTTCTCGTTACCATAATCCCATGCTTTAAAATGAGGAAATTAAATAGCGCTTTGCCTTTTGTTTTTCCTGCAGGTCGAAGCGGAGGGCCATGGCTCGTGGGCAGCAGAAGATTCAGTCCCAGCAGAAGAACGCCAAGAAGGCGGCAGAGAAGAAGAAATCTCATGGCGCTGACCAGAAGACCGCCGCTAAAGCCGCTCTGGTCCACACCTGCCCAGTCTGCAGGGTGAGCCTTTATCCATCATCAACTCTTAATGTTTGCTAGATTCTCTTTGCCTTATTTGTTTATGTTCCACTAGTTTCATGCATTGTTTACTGTTTCTGCGTTTTCACATAAAAGAGCAAGTTTTTATGAAGAAATTAGAAGGAAGCATCTTGGACTATTTTACAATTTTTGTAGATTTGCAGTCATACAGACCTGTTTGGGGTTTTTTTTCATATGGAGAGTTCATCAACTTAGTTTGCATTTAGAAAGTTCGAGACCTTTTAGGATTAGGGTTATCCACAAGTGTAAGACTTGTGAGCTGCTTTGACTTCTTTGGAAGTGTTGGAAAGGTTTGTGCTTCATTGTATTTAATTCAGTCTTGTAGATTAAATCTTGTTGATTATCCAAACTGCATTTCTTTACTACACACACACACTTGTGCTTGGTTAATGGTTATGAGTTTGACAGGTTTGCATGCATGTTTCAAATCATTCTTTGAGTAGGCAGTGTGTGTATTGTTTTGGTTTCATGTGTGTGTTGTCTGTGATGGTGGAGGACTTGAACTTCAGCCTCCTTTAACAGATGTGTTTCCAGTAGCGACAGCATGTGCTCGTGGAGGTGATTGCGGTTGGTTTTAGGTGTTGTCATGATACAGTCCCAGCATTAGAAGATGTTCATGTGCTGTTGGAGACATCCTTTGATATACAGTAGGCACACCTATGTCAATATTAACTCTCCTGGCACAGTGTCATTTCTGTGTAAGGCTGACACTTGAGTGCAGTGTGTGACATGGATGGTTGTGTTGCTGTTGTCGCTTTCAGACACAAATGCCCGACCCTAAAACCTTCAAGCAGCACTTTGAGAGCAAACATCCCAAGTCTCCCATGCCTCCAGAGCTGGCGGACGTTCAGGCATAAAGGACCTCTGAATGGACGTGAGTCTAACCTCTAAGAAAATGCATGATGGGCCACAAACACAGCGTTGTTGTTTTTTTGTAAGAAAACTTTATTGACAGTATTTGTAATTGTAATATATTACACTCAACACAAACATTTGTTGTTTACAGATACACAGTGACCACAGATTAGACGTTGAATCATGGCACCAGGAGGACGTTGTTGATTTCAGACACTGGGACCCGTCAGTATTCATAGACAGCGGTTTGGGAACAGAAGGACAGGGTGTGTGTGTGCATGTGTGTGTGTTTGTTTAAGACAAAGACAATAAGGAAGGGGCAGAAGTACACCAGCACCCGTTTTTTTATATTTATTATGTACAACTACCTTATAATTCCGGATGGGAGGGATGGAGGTTTTTTTTTTTTCCAAAAACGCAGGACGGCCTGTTGTTGTTGAATAGTGAATTATCGGCTGAAAGTGGGGATTGTCATTAAAATAACTGTGAAATGGGAGAGGTGTTGGGTTGGTGGGCTGACCGTTGTGAACACTGTGTAGTCTGAACACACGGCACATTCTGGGCTCCTTCTGCAGACGTGTGTTAAATCTCACATGTTCCTGAGAACAATGAGCCCCCCTCCTCGAGCACTAATCACTCAACAGTCAGCTCCCCAACACTCACACCAGGACAAGCATTGAAGCCCACGGTGTCGTATCGGATCCCAGTTGTTCTTAGTTTCATCCTGTACAGCTCTGCCTCCTCCGCTGCTCCAGAGGTGTCACACCTTACAACAGTACCTCACAAGAACACTGCACCTGCTGTGTTTTAGGTTTTTGTTTTTCAATCATCTTTACAATCTTGGCAATAACATTATTGTTGTTAATGTTCGTTTAAAGCAGCGTGAGACTTTCATCACTAATTGCTTCAAATTTGTTGAAACGATCACTGATCCATTAGTCTGTGTGTGTGTGTGTGTGTGCACCTGCACAAGTGCAAACACCACTCCCATCACCCACAGGCCGTTTGTTTACATTCCACACCAATGCCGCGGACTATTTTCTGAGATTCTGTCACCAAGTGCATTGTGGGAAGTGGAGTTCCACACACAGCAGCAAAAAACATGGAGCAAGTAATGACCTCATACCGGTGTCGGGTCAGAAGAAGGAAAGGAAGTCAGCTGTCGTCGTGATAGTGAGATCATGAAAAACTATTTTTAAATAATTTTTATGACATTTTGGATCATTGTGTAGGGTTTCAATACAGCAGTGGACCCCGAGCCCTGGGCCGCCAACCGCTACCAGGGAGCACCGGAAGAATACATAAGTGTTTCTGTTTGATATAATAACAGATTCTGAACGATGTTCTGAAAAACTACGTTTCTGATATTATAACATTGCTGCTAATAAAGTTACACACACAGTGGGTTCACCCTTATTATATTTAAAAAATACCAGTTTTTATGTGGGTCCTATCATTTTATTTTGCTGTATTCAACCACCATGACTTAAAGGCCGCTCCCTGAACATATTGACACATTAAAGCGGTCGGTGCTTTACTGTGGTCACGTAGGAGAGTCTACAGTTGGTGATGAAAGTCACTGCTTTAACCACAGACACACTGCTCTTTCACGTCTGTTGGACACACAGCTTTATCCTGATGCCTTCAGCTGTAGCGTCAGTGCTCATTTATGGAAGGAAATGAAAATGGATCCAAGGACAGATTTAATTTCAACAGCCGCGAAAATAATGAATCCGTTTTTTTTTTTTTTTTGTTCTTTAAAAGAAATTCACCAATTTGCTTTCACTGTGCTTTTTTTTAAAACCCTTTTCAATAAATTGAACATTGTATTTAATGTGACCTGTGTCTTCTGGACTGATTATTTTTGTTGTTTTTTTGGTGTAGATGTCAGAAGCTGCACTGACTCTGAATCAGCCGCTTCAGAATCTAAACACAGAGGCATCCAAACCTGTGACAGTTCCTCTCTACCTCACAATAACCCCCCCCACTCATGTGTTTTAGGTTTTGTTACAGTCTTGACAATAACATTGTTAATGTTCGTTTAAAGCAGCGTCATCACTAATTGCTTCAAATTTGTTCAAATGATCACTGATCCATTAGTCTGTGTGTGTGTGTATGCACCTGCACCAGTGCAAACCCCACTCCCGTCACCCACAGGCCTTCTGTTCACATTACAAACCAATGCTCGGGACTTTTTGTTGATTTTGTCGCGAAGTGCATTTTGGGAAGTGGAGTTTCACAAAGCAAGGAACGGAAGTTGTCATTGTAATAGTGAGGTCATGAAAAACTAATCTTAGATCAGTGTTATGTCATTGTGTAGGCTTATGCCAGGGGTGTCATCTCTCAGGGGCCAAGTTCAGGTCCATTTGAACTGAAGTGGTGCCGAACCAGTAAAATAACACCATAATCATGTAGAAATAATGACAACTCCAAAGTTTTCTCAATGTTTTTTTTAGAGTGAAACAAGTCACATTATATGAGGAAAATGTTCACATCTAAAAACTATCCTTTTTCAAGCAGCAGGAATAAACACGAACAATGTGAAAAATAGGGATAATTTTAGCAATATTATACTTCAGTTTAACATTTACACATGTACTGTAGATTATAACTCACAATATTTAAGAACAGGCAGAATATTGTTCAAATTGGACTGACTTTTAAGTTGTTCATAGTTGTTCAGGTTATTCACAGTTTTTGTTTCACTGTAAATACATAAGATTTGGAGTATTTTTAGCTTATCATTTAGTATTGTATAGTATGTAGTGTTAGTATTTGACAGGAGACTGAATTGTTCTGAATGTGGAACCTGAACTAATATTATCGTTAATATCTTCAGTGTCATTTCAGCACAGATTCATCTGAAGGGCCAGACTGGACCCTTGGGCGGGCCCGATTTGGCCCCCGGGCCACATGTTTGACACCTGTGGCTTATGCAGTACATGTACAGTACATACATGTACTGCACTCAAAACGTACTCAAATGAATTCATCCTTTTTTTGGTTCTCCAAAAAAATTCATCCCATTGATTTGACTGTACTTTGTCCCCTTTTCAATAAACTGAACTATGTATTGAGTGTCATGTGACCTGTGTGTTCTGGACTGACTGTAGGAGCTGAAGCTGCACTGGCTCAACACAGATGCAACACACACACACACACAGAGGCTGAAGCTGCCAGTGTTGGGTGGGGGCTTGTGGGGGGGGTCATAGACAGCCACACGTCTTCACCACCATGTTGCGATGCTTCTTGAGGATGACGTTGTTGTTGTCGTCGTAGAACAGCACAGAGATGGGGCTGAGCTTGGTGGGGGCGCAGCACGCCTTGGGAACTTCATTTGGCTTCAGGAGATGGACCTGACACACACACACACACACACACTGTCAATAACTGTGATAGAACTTTTTTTAAGATTCTTGTGAAACATGTTTTTGTAAGAAGTGTTGATATAACTGTTTTGTGTAACGTTTTCAGACTTTGTGCCACTTGAAGCACCTCATTGAGTCCTTAATTACACCATATGAATAATGTCAATCAGTGGTGTCCAACCCGTGGGCCGTGGACCGGTACTGCTCCGTGGGTCAATCGGTACCAGGTCAGTTTTATTCATTATGGGATTCTGAACGATGTTTTACTTTGGAAAACTAGCGTATTCTCTAGTGTGTATTCATGTGTGTATTTTATGGTGTCCAGATGGTCACGTGTTCCCTACATCCACTACCTCCTTCAAAGGGCTGTTCTAACACCAACACATAATACATTAGCATTAGCTACATTGAAACTAATACAATACATTAGCTACATTGAAACTAACAATACATTAGCATTAGCTACATTGAAACTAACATAATACATTACATTAGCTACATTGAAACTAACACAATACATTAGCATTAGCTACATTGAATGTAACACAATACATTATCATTAGCTACATTGAAACTAACACATAATACGTTAACATTAGCTACATTGAAACCCCCAAGCTGGAAAAATGAACACAAAACAAAATGTGTGTGTGTTTCTTTGGTTGTAGAGGTCGTTACTCATGTTCTGTTGTTACTGTTAATAAAGTTACACACACAGTGGATTCACCCTTATTATTATATTTACTAAATACCAGTTTTTATGTGGGTCCTATCATTTTATTTTGTATTCATCCACCACAACTAAAAGGCTTGTCCCTGAACATATTGCTAATATTGGTAGACATTAATAAAGTTATACACAGTTAATAAAATAATAAGTAAAATAGAAATAATGTAAATGATGTCTTCTTTCTGTGTGAACTGTAATAAACATGTACATTGTGTAGTGACATCACTTCACCACTAGAGGCCATCAGTGACTGAACGCGCCTTAAAATGTTGACATACAACTGGGAGAGGTAGTGGGAGATGTCCACAGGGTCACCCACAACAAGAAGAAACCTCAAAGGCATCAGGAATGACCTCAAACATACATACGCCTGTTTTCTAAAAACAAAAAATTGTCTCATCGGTAAAAAAACAAACAAACAAAAAAAACCTTGCAATCATCACCATTAAAAAAACGGAACAAATAGATCCATGTTTGACAGCGTCTATAAAGGGAGAGATGTTGCTGTGGTGGTGATGCGTTCAAGGACTGCGTGTTGATGTGAGTTGCAGTCTGGCTGTGTGTTCAGCACTGACCACTTGCTGGATGAGGGCGTGGTTGGTGGCGTTCATGCAGGATCCCAGAGGATAGAAACACTCGCCGTCGCAGTAGTACGCAGAGTATCCAGTGGGAGCCAACACCCAGTCCTGCAGCACAGACGCTCAGTGTCACACACACACACACACACACACACACCTGCTGCTGCTGTTTTCACCATTAAATATGGATCGAACTGGTCAACATATCTGTGACTCATGCGGTTCATTTAATTGTTTGTTTTTTTTTTACGTTGATTCTATTGTGTTTTTTTTGTGTGTGTGTATTTGAGTGTGTGTGTGTGTTTTGTCTGTTGTCTCTGATCCTGTCATTGTGTGTTGAGAATGTTGTCTTGTAGTGTATGAAGGGAACTGTAATATTGTCTCATGAAAAATGTCAATAAAAGTGTTACATACATATATACGTATGTGTATACTGTATATGCATAAACAATCGGAAGAAGTCACTGTTAAATCTAGAAAATATTAAGATTTATTTTAGAATAAATAAAATACTGATCTTTTGTTTTTTTTCACCATTAAATACGTATCTTAACAGGTCAATGTCTGTCTCTCTGTGACTCATGCGGTTCAGTTATGTGTTTTTTTTTTGTTTTTTTTTTGTCATTGTACCCATTTTGTGTTTTTAGTGCTTGTTGTGTGTTTTGGTTTTTGTTTTGTCTGTTGTCTCTGATCCTGTCATTATGTGTATGTTTTTTTGTTTGTTGTCTCTGATCCTGTCATTGTGTGTATGTTTTTTTGTTTGTTGTCTCTGATCCTGTCATTGTGTGTATGTTTTTTTGTCTGTTTTCTCTGATCCTGTCATTGTGTGTGTGTGTGTGTTTTGTCTGTTGTCTGATCCTGTCATTGTGTGTTGTGAATGTGGTCTTGTAGTGTATGAATGGAACTAATATTGTCTAATGAAAAATCAAAAATAAAAAAAATATTTTAAAAATGATCTATCTGCATAAACAACAAAAAAAACACCATCAAATGTAAAATAATACAAATAAATACAATAAAATAAAATATTCAGGTTTGTCTTAGTAAAAATAAAGGGAAAATATATCAGTGTGTTTAAAAAAAAACATCAAATGCAAAAAATGCAAATGTCACTTGACGACTCAACAGCAGCCGTGGAATAAAAGAACACCAGGGTGAAGAGACGAGACAAACGGAGGGAAGAGGGTGTTAACGGGACAGAGTGCAGCTGACCTTCCATCCCAGGTCGCTGAAGCTCACGTAGAGCTCGTGCTTTTTACACGGCTGACCGTTGTTGGCCGGAGTCTGATCTGGACAGGAAACACAACGTTAAAGCGCAGGGAAATAGACGAGTGTGTGTGGGTCAGAAATAGACGAGTGTGTGTGGATCAGAAATAGACGAGTGTGTGTGGATCAGAAATAGATGAGTGTGTGTGGGTCAGAAATAGACGAGTGTGTGTACGGATCAGAAATAGACGAGTGTGTGTGGATCAGAAATAGACGAGTGTGTGTGGGTCAGAAATAGACGAGTGTGTGTACGGATCAGAAATAGACGAGTGTGTGTGGATCAGAAATAGACGAGTGTGTGTGGATGGAAACAAGTCAGATACAGCACGTGAGGAAACACAAATATTCACAAGAATTATATGCAAAGAATGTCAACTCTAATCCGTCTTCCATGTTTTAAAGTAAAGAACAAAGTAAAATTACAGGATGAAAATGTTTGCAGTACTCATCCAAACTAAGCTTTAAAACAATCAACAAACTGAAAGGTAAGTTTTTTTTAATCAATATTGCCCCCTAAATCAAATAATATTATAATATTATTATTATATTAACTAATATAAATATATACAATATATATAATGTAATACAGTATATATATATATAATTAATTATAATATATTTATACATTATATTATTATATTAATATGATATGATCTTATTGTGAATTTGTGTTAAACTTTATCCACTTAAACTTTATCAGTTAACAAGAGAAATGATTTGGTTTCAATAGTTCAGTTTCACACAAAACACACTTGAAAAACACCAGCAAAAAAAGCAAAAAGAAGAAAAGTGTGAAGACTAAAAGGTAATGAAAATAGAAATTACAATTACAACAGGGCCTTCGCAGGCTTCATTGTGCTCAGGTCTAAATAAAATAAAAATAATACAAATATAAATAAAAATAAAAAGTTATACAAATATAAATAAAAATAAGTGATAAATAAAATAAAAAGTAATAGAAATAGAAATACAAAAAAATAAGTGATTGTTAAACAAAATAAAAATACATATATAAATACAATAAAAAGTAATCGATAAATAAACTAAAAAGTAATACAATTATAAATACAATAAAAAGTAATGAATAAATAAAATAAAATCAAAAAGTAGTACAAATATAAATAAAAAAGAGTAATACAAGGATAAAATAAATAAAATAAAAATAAAAGTAATACAAATATAAATAAATGAAGAGTAATACAAGGATAAATACAATAAATAATCAGTGCTAAAATCAAATAAAAATAAAAAGTAATACAAATATAAATAAAATGAAAATAATAAGAAATAAATATATAAATACAGTAAAAATAAAAAGTAATATATAAATTAAAATAATAAAAATAAATACAATAAAAAATGTGATAAATAAATAAAATTTAATAAAAAGTAATTTAAAAATACAGTAAAAAGTAATCAATAAATAAAATAAAAATAAAAACTAATACGAATATAATTACAATAAAAAGTAATCAATAAGTAAAATACAAATAAAAAGTACAAGTAAATAAAGTACAAATAAAAAGTCATACAAATATAAATAAAATAAAAATAATAAGTGATAAATAAAATGAAAATAAAACGTAATACCAATATGAATACAATAAAAAGTAATCAATCAATTAAATAAAAATAAAAAGTAATACAAATATAAATACAAGTAAAAAAAATAAAACAAATGTAAACAAAATATAAATAAAAATAAGAAATACAAATATAAATACAATAAAAATATTAAGTAATAAATGAATAAAATAAAAATTAAAGTAATACAAAAATAAATAGAAAAAGTAATAAAAAGTAATACAAATATAAATAAAATAAAAAGTAATACAAATAAAAAAAGAAGTAATACAAATATACATATAATTAAAATAATACATAATAAATAAATAAAATAAAAATAAAAAGTAATACAAATATAAATAAAATAAGGAATACATATCTAAATACAATAAAAATAAGTGATAAATACACTGAATGAATACATGAAATAATATTAAAAAGTAATTCAAACAAATACAATAAAAAGTAATCAGTAAATAAGATAACAATAAAAAGTAATACAAATATAAATAAAATAAAAAGTGTTACAAATATATATCCATTAAGATAATAAGTAATAAATAAAATAAAAAGTAATACAAATAAAATAAAAAATAAGTAATTTAAATATAAATACAATAAAATAAGTTATAAATAAATAAAAAAAATATAAAAAAAAAATAATAATAAATTTTAATAATTTTTTAAAATGTATAATAATAAATACAAAAATATAAATAAAATTAAAATAATAAGAAATAAAAA
>JAPTHA010000003.1:21285901-21296522 GCA_029814585.1 Gymnapogon annona
TAGGTATAGACTGATCCACAGATGGAGTCACATCTACTATAAATACTAGGTATAGACTGATCCACAGATGGAGTCACATCTACTATAAATACTAGGTATAGATCCATAGATGATCATACCTTGAGTTTCCTCTGTTTGTCTTCTAAGATGTTCACATCACCAGACTCTGCTCCACTTTTCTGACTGGCCAATAAGCTCGCAGCTCCAGCCAACCACATGGTAAGGCCTTCTAGTTTTTGGGAACACTCAGCCTTTTGCTGCTGCACAACCTGAGAAAAATGGAGCAAAAGGAAAAAAAAACACACACACACAAAAAACAAAACGTGAGTGCTGTGGGATTAACAACTACAGACAAGTCTCTAAATCAAACAACTGAGCTACATGACACCAGAGGATAAACCTTGTGACTTGTCACACCACTTCTGTACATCTTTCAGTGATATATCACCACTAACACTGTTGTACATAAAACAAACATTTGTGTTGTGCACCTTTTGCAAAGCTTTGAGCAGATTGTGTCCAGAATTCACACACACACACGCACACACACAGCATGTTGTCACATCAATATGATGGTCAAGCAACAATAGATAAATAGACAGATCAAACAAATATCAGTTTTGTTTTAACTATTTCTTCTCTTTTCCGCCTTATTTTGGGGCGAGGTCAGAGGAAAAACAGTTAAGCTTGGTTGCCAGCGAGGCGTTTCTACTCATATCCCTAGACCTTTATTTTCCACCGTGACAAGCGATTTCCTTCAGAGGCAATCTGCAACAGCAAGGCAAACAGGTTAATAATACACACACACGTTATACACATGCAGAGTAGCAGTAGCATTACAGCCTACGTGACGACGTCAAGTGAGGGCGGTGATGATGTCAAGTGGCAAAGCGACGAGAGCAGCGGTGGATTTAAAACCAAGAGGGAAACCTCTCGGATGGTGTAGTCAGACTGGGATGGACGTTATGATTCAAACCAGACTCTAGAGATTCTTCTTTCTTGTCTAAATGAGTTGAATAGGATTTTATGGAATTTTTACTGCCGCTGTTTTCACACCATTTGATCTGAACCAAAACCTCCTCTGGACCAGAATTGATCATCCATTGAAAAAAAACCCCCAAAAAAACCCAAATAGTTGAGTTCACTGGAAGATTTGGATTAATTATGGGATGTAATGATCAGACATTAAACCAGAGGGAAAAAAATCTGAAAATAGAATGATCTGCAGTAGCACCTGAGGTGAAAGATGGGCAATCATTGAATAAATTTAAAATCATTTCAAGTATTGCACTAATCACTGACGCTGCTGAGTCTAAGACTAAAACTAAAATGAGGATGACCACCACTGAATGTAGATGCTTTGGTAAATTTGCTTAGAGGAGCTGAAAAAATAGTGTAACCACATGTGTTGGATCAAATGTACTGAATGGAACATTGAAATGGATCCTTGATTCAGACGCTGAGGTGTGAAAAGGCCAGTGAATGACGTCTCTATTGTTAGGTGATTGTGAGAAAGCGCAGCATTGAGATAAAAAGCTCTTCCACACGACAGATCCTTTGCGTTATTGAGTTGTAACACAGCCGTGAGCCCACTGCACTCAGTCCAAACCTCTCTGTCCCTCGCACTCTCTCTCTCCTTGTCTTTCTCCCTGCGCTGCCTCTCCTCCTCCCTCTCCCTCTGGGCGGACAGAGCGTCAGCCCAGGCCTGGGCTTGGCCCGACGCTTGGTGGAAGCCCCTCTGCAGCTGCTGGAGCTGTCCCAGCAGCCGCCTGCTCTGCTCCGGGGCCAAGTCCTGGGCCCGCTCCGAGATCAGCACCTGGATGTCCAGGGCCACGCTGTTCACCTCACTGGAGCGAGCGGACAAAGACGCCTGTAGCTCCTGAGATAGACACACATGAAACTGAGTGGATGAGAGGCAACATTCAACACACATCAACAATTTCATCAACAGAAGGACAGTAACAGCAACAAATATCCAACTCTTCTAATATGACCACAATACAAAGTCATTCATAATGGATACAAAACTAAAGACACGAATGTGCCATGATTTGTTGGATTAAATGTTTCGTGAATTCATACTCTTTATACCCAAGCAGGACTTGTAGGACTTAGGAGGTCAGAGGTCAACATGTGACTCATGCAGGGCACCTATGGCTTGTTTTTTTCCCTCATTGTACCAGTTTTGTGACTTTTGTCCCCTCTGTGTGTTATTTTTTGTCTGTTGTCTCTGATCCTGTCATTGTGTGTTGTGAATGTTGTCTTGTAGTGTATGAATGCAACTGTCATATTGTCGGAAAATGAAAAATCAAAATAAAATAACTGTAAAAATGTTTAGTGATCTAGAATACTAATTGTACTTACCACGAATTTCTATATTTGCATCTCTTTTGTATTCTACTGAATTTGTAAAAATCTATGTTCCATGTGTAATGGATTGAGCACCGGGTACTTGAGAAGGCTAGTGCTGCATTACACACTGTACATAATTACAAGAGAGTAGGTGTTAGAAGTGTTCTGTTCTGACCTTGCAGAGTTCCAGCTGCTGTGTGAGCTGATCATGAGCGTCTGTTTTCTCCATTGTTTCCATCCCTCTTTTCATCTGAGCCTCTGTCTCCAACATCCATGTCAGCAGACCCTCCACTTGCCTTCCCAGTGACTCCTGCTCAGCTGTTAAAGCCTCCTGGAAGAACACCCTCCTGTCATCTACACTCATCTGTAACAATCAGAACGACCCTTCTAATCCAATCCAGTGTCGTCTTCTACCTTGCTTGAGTCTCGGTGGTCTCGTAGACTCTGCACCATCCCCTCAGACAGTGCTCTTGCAGCCTCGTACCCTCGCGCCAGGCTCCGCCCATCCTTCTCCAGAGCCAATAGGAGCTGAGGAGGGACATCTTTGGGCGGGGGCTTCAGCAGCCGCTCCGCAGCCTCCAGCTCCTTGTTGATCTGAGGCTCCAAGTCACGAAGCTCCAGGTCCAGAGTCTAAAGAGTGATTAGGAAAAGGAAACAAAAGACACGTTGATGCCAGTAATCCCTCAATAAGCTCACACTTCAGGTTTAACTCCTTATAGTCATACGCTTTTCAAAGTGCGACCATTTCAATGACGTTTCATGCATGTCACTGATAAATAAATGTGTTCAGAGCTCTTCTTGTACCTCTGTCCTTGTGATGATGTCGTCCAGTGCCATGAGGCTTCGTCCGACAGACTGCTGTTGTTGCTGCTTGAGCTGGACTTCAATATGTCGCACCATCGACACCAGGGCCACGATTTGCTGATCGTGCTCCAAACATTCCTGCCGCATTAATGATGACTGTGAATGAAAAGTACACAAGAGAATGTCAAGTACTGTTTAAAAAAAAGGCACAATGGTGAGACATGGGCATCTCTCTGTGACTCATGGGCTTCACTTATTTATGGGATTTTTTTCTTTAAAAAAAATATAGATTTGTTGATAGTGGGTTTTTTGTCTCTTTTGTTGTTGTCTCTGATCCCGTCAATGTCGTCTTGTAGTGTATAAGTGTATCTGTATTATGGTCTAATGAAAGATATAAATAAAATATATAAAAAGGCCCAATGGTGATAATAGTAGCCATGATTCCATTAATGTATTTATATGTACAGTCTGAAATATTGCAACAGAAAAGGCTCAGTTTGAGACACATCACTTGCAGATGATGTAGTAATGTAGAACACGCTCCAAGAAATGCACAATGCAGCTTCGACTTCCATTTTCTTTAGACGCCCTTGCAGCATGAATTATTTCCTAAGATCAAATAAATAAAAAAATTGCCCCACTTGTATATTTTATCTTTTTAGTGTTTCTATTTCTATTGGTCTGAAATTTGTTTTACAATTCCATGTCTTCCATACAGTGTGAGAGGATCCTACTGAGGCTTTTATCCACTTCTTACCTTTCTGGTTGTGGAGGTGGCACTGGGTTTCTCTCTGACTTCATCCTCTTCTTCCATACTCTCCGCTGTTGATTCAGAAACTGCTGCTGATTCAGATTCCGTTAAAGCATCTCCTGGGAGTGAAGCCTCGGGAGACTCCAGATGTTGCTGCTGCTGCTGCTGCTCTGAAGGTGTCGTTTGAGGGACACTCTCCACTTGTGCTTTGTGCTTTTTCTTCTTTCTGCTTCTTCCAGTTGCTTTGTCCACTTCTGTTGCGGGAGCCGCAGACTGAGCTGTGGGTCCAGTGTCTGATTTAAGTGGAAGAGGCTCCATGGAGTCTCTGTGGTGTGTGATTTGAGGCGACTGCTCTGATGTCATCACCGTCACTGGTTTGTTTCTCTCAATGTGTGGTGTCAGTTCTTCCGATTGGCTCATACTGGAGGTCTCTGTTTGCTTCTCCTCCTCCTTCAGTCCCTCCACCTGCTGACCTACTGAAGCCGACTGATCTGAACCTACTGTTGCCATTAAAAACTGTGGCACCGCACCAGGATGCGGCTTTTCATCGATCTGAAACATCTCCGTACTGACACCAGCTTTGTCTGGAACTTTTTGATTCTTTAACTTCTTATTTTTCTTGCCCCGTCTAGTCTGAGTTTCTTTGAGCTGTTCTGTTTGAACCATCCCTGTGTCCTTCTTTGTGTCTTCTGCTGCAGAACTGCTGATATTTTCCTTCTGGTTTGTAGGAGCCTGCGTTGATTTCGTTTCTACATCTGTGGTTGACCGTGATTCCACTGTGACATCTTTTTTAATCTTCTCATCTTCCGGTTCACCATCGACACCAGAACTCTCCATTAGTCGACTTTGTGTCTGTCCATCTTTAACTGTCGTGCTTTGACTCTCTTTCTTCGTGGCGTCCTTGCGTAGTGCCTGCAGCTCCTCGGCCGCCTGCTTGTCGCTCACTCCTCTCTCAAACACCTTCTTCAGAATGCTCTCCTTGGCTTTCAGGATCAAAGCTGCCTTCTCGTCTTCTGCTAGAGCAGATTTGGGAGGTAACGCTCCCTCCTTCCTCGTCTTTGTTTCAGTGTGATCCTTTAACACATTCTCTTCCATCTTCTCATCTCTCTCCTCATCCTTCATTAACATGCTCTTTACTGCATCCTGCTCTGGTACAACAGTTTGCTCCAGAGCTAATTCTTCTTCGGGTTTAACTAAGGCGCCCTCTGTTTTAACTTCCCCTTCTGTCTTCATTTCCACTATGACATCTTTTGTAATCTTCTCATCTTCACTCACTCTGGGAGACTCACCAGAGGAGTCATGAACAACGGCCTCTGGTTTCTTGATTAGATGTGATGGAGGTTCAGCTGGAACATCTTCTGCACCACCTTGATCGGTCTTAACCTCTGGAAACTGCATCTCACCCTCTGCCTCTTTACCTTTACCTTTCTTTTTGCTCTTTTTCTTCTTCTTGCTTTTACTTTCTGAATCCTTAGATAGAAAGCTCACCTTCTGTTCTGGAGCTTCAACATCAGTTTGAGTCTGGTCTTTTGTTTTTACTGGTTTCACATTGTCTTCTTTTTCCTCATTTTCATTCAATGCCACACTTGTCTTTGGATATTTAGCGTCACTTATTTCCAGTGTTCCTCCAGTGGTGCTTCTGATGTCTCTAATGTCTGGAGCAGTAGAACCTGCCTGAGTCTCAGGATGATGATGTACTGCTGACATGCTTTCATTACTGAGTCTACACTCCTTGTCCAAGGCCGCAGGTTCTCCATCTGACTTCAAGACAGCTGTCCCCTCTGTGGCTTCTTCCTTTGAAGTTTCATCGATATCCAAGACAGATGGTTGAACAGATTCTTCAGCAACACCTGTAAAGGCAGACTCCTTTTCTTTCTCATTCGTCTTGTTTGGATCTGTTTGGAGTTTCTCTGCAGGCCTGTGTTCAGGTTTGGATCCAGTACTATCTTTAGGTGGAACTATTTCTTCAATAGCTTGCTGAATTCTCTTCTCAACATGAGTTGCAAACGTAGACAGGAGGTCTAAGGACTGGTCTGGTTCAGGTAAATTCTGCTCTTCCGCCGACAGTGACTGGTCTGATATCACTGTGTTTTCAGCATGTTCTGTGACTAACACATTTTTCTCTGAAAGATTAGATTTTGATGGAACCACCTGGCTTTGATCGGTCCAGTTTGCTGGACTATCTACACTGGACACAGACTGCGTGGCTGCTGGACTGTATGAACCATTTGATGAGGTAAGAGTAGCGCTCTCCTCGTCAAACTCTACTTCCAAGAATGGCTCTTCCACCTCAATTTCTGAAGCTGTTTCCGTAGATATCAGTCCGGATGCAATAGCTTCACTGAGACTCGAGACCCGTCGTCCAGTGGAAGGATCAACCAAACCTCCTTTCATTAACTGGTTACTGGCTATTTCCCTTGTCATATCTTCTCCAACAAAACCTCTTTCAGTGGCTATAGGCAAAGTCAATCTCTCTCCAGTGTTGATGTCAATGATCCCTCCGGTGTCTGCTTGGCTTTGGAGTAACCTCAAAGCTGGCACTGGATCAACCTTCTTGGAAGCTACTGCCTGTGGAAGAGTCAGGCTGTCCCTCGTTTCCTCATTCGGAACACCTCTGAATGGTTTCACTTCCAAGAACCGCTTTCCTGTTTCAATGTCTATCTTACCCTGGTTTACCAGCTCTGAATAAGGCACGATGCGAGCAGTCTGTGGGTCGAGAACCCCTTGTGTTACAGCAGGAGAAGACATGACCTCAATGGCAATGCTCTCATCCAGAAGACCCTTGGAGACAGCGTCAGTCAACGTCAGTCTGCATCCAGAGTCGGGGTCTAAAACGGCTCCGGTTGATGCCTGAAAGAGGATAGCTTCTGGATGAGATGAAGGGCTAATATCACCTTTGTAGACCGACTCCAGTTCTTCTAGACCAGAAGCGATGGAACGATCTACCAGCCCTCTTTCTACAGCGTCGGAAACTGAAAGCCTCATTCCTGTAGCGTGATGTATAATTCCACCTTCTGCAACCTGTTTTGCTAACACTTGATAAACTTCTTCTGGGTTAATTAACCCCTTCTGAACTGCTACATCTAATGGGAGTGGAGACTTGGACTCTGGGTCAATGACACCATCCATCTGTAACTGCAAAGTGGTTTTGGTGAAAGCTGTTCCGGGATCTGTGTCTTTCCCTTTGTACGCATTCTCAAGTGCCACCAGTGACTCTCTCTGATCCTCTTCGATCAGTCCCAGGTTTGATGCCAATGTAACAGAGACTTTCTTGTCCCTACGTAGGTCGATGATTCCCCCAGATACAACCTGGGCTTCCAGCAGATGAGTGCTCGTGTCAGGGTCAATCAGCCCTGCCTGAGCCGCCTCTGTTACGCCACAGATCTGCCCTTTCTCCACATCCACAACCCCAGCCAGGGTCTTCTCAGACTTTAGGACACTCCACATCAGATCTTCATCAAGTAACCCTTCCTTCATCACATCCTCCATGCTAAGCGACATAGCACTACTGGCATCAATGAAGCCTCCAAAGAGACCAGCTTGGGCCATTAGTTTGACTGCTGTGTGTCCAGGGAGGACGCCCTGGGCCACTGCCTCATCCGGGAGGAGTCTGTCCCCGTCTTCTGTCCTCAGTCCACCCTGTTTGACCTCCATGACTAATCTCAACATCTCCTCATCCTCCTCTTGATTTGCTGCTGTTGGTTTAAGGATACTCATCTCCACCTCATCCTTTGATACAGTCTCTGTTGAAGGCTCTCTTTGTTTAATATTTTCAGATTGAGTAGTTGTAGGCGCTGATTCAAGTAAATTTAAAACACCTTCCTTTGCCGATTGTGATACACCTGGAGTCTCCTGTCCACCATTGACCCTAGTTACAGAATCCTTCATGATGACCTCATCTGTGCTCAACTCCAGTTGGACCGATACATCATCCTTTACTTTTTCATGTATTTTCTGGATTCTTTCCTTAGCAATATCTACAATTTGTGATGGTAATTTGTTTTGTCCACTGTACCTTTGTTGATGAATTTCTTCACTAACTCTTTCAAGCGGTTTGCTTTGTGTTATTTCTTTGGAGAATTCTTCACTGTGTGTCAATTTCTCCCCTTCCTCATCTTCTTCTACCAAATCCAACATCATCTCTCTCCTGGCGGCCAAACCACTTGGTGATTCAACTTCACTTGTAAAGTCAGTGTTTCCCGACGCCTGTTGAGCAGCTCTGACTAACTCCATGAGCTCCAGGTCCAGAAGAACCAGGCGTTTCCCGCTATGGGCATCCACATAGCTGTGAGTCATGAGATGAAAGAGAAGCTTGTGTTTTTCTTGCTCATTTGGATCTGCTGTGTACATCGGTGTAGCATCCCAGAGAAGGCCTGAAGGAGATGATGACGATGATGGAGAGGATGGAGGTGGAGAGGAACTGGAAGAACCCCAGCTTGAGCGGTTCAAGGAAGGTGTACCCAACGGGTTCATGTTTGGGAGAACATCTGGGATGTGGACGTCTTTAAGAAAACTAAGCACACCTGGCTCAAGTGCATTTTCTGCACCTTGGTTTAAGGAAATCATCTTGAGGGATTCTGGGTTGTACAGAGCACCGATGGCATGCCGCTGCCTTAGCATCTTCTTTGCTAGCTCGCCTGAGATGACTCCTTGTTGAAGAGCCTCAGCAATGGGCAGCAGTTCTCCAGATTCTGGCCAGAGTATGCCCATGAACGCCCAGAGAGATTCCAGGACCAACAGTGCCAAATGAGGAGACAGGAGATCTCTATGAATGCTCTCCTCCAAATCCAGGCGTTCTCCTTCTCTGAAAGGGTCAAGAATACCCCCATTTTGCAGCTGTCGCCCTAACATGGCACAAGCCAGATCCTGATCCATCAGCCCATGACGAACTGCCTCATTGATTGTTAGTCGGTGTCCAGACCGTGGGTCAGCAATACCACCTGCAAAGAGCTGTGCCTCAAGAAGTCTCACAGTGACTTTTCTGTCAATCAACCCCTCCTGTACTGCACGGAAGATGCCGACTTTTCTCCCGGACCGGAGGCACACAGTTCCCCCGGGCTGCTGTTTGACAGGTAGCAGAAGGAGACCCGAGTCCTCATCGTGAACGCAACGCTGCTGGAGCTCGTGCAGGTTTAATTTCTCAGCAGTGTTTGGGTCAATGAGCTCTCTCAGGTTCGACTGGGAGCGAAGCTTGGTGCACATTTTGGGCGTTAAGAGTTTCATGTCCTCGGCCTGCTCTAAACTCATCCTTTTGCCAGATGAGTCAATCAGCCCTCCAGAACTCATCTGGAGATATAAGATATGAAGCCCCATCTCCACTCCAATCAGTCCACATTTGGTGGCTTCAGCAACTGGCAACACAGTTTGTTGGTCACCACCAAAATGAGCGTTTCCCACCAAGAGCAGCGCTTGTTCAAGCTCAGACAGGGACTCTTGGGTATGTTTGTTAATGAGTCCCTCTGTTTGAGCTTGTTCCAATGAAAGGCTGAGACTGGAGTCTGGCTGCAGAAGCCCCCCCATAATGAGCTGGGCCTCCAGGAGGATCTGGCAGGTGTCCTGGTCAATGAGACCATGTTGAGCCGCTTGAAACACTGGGAAGGTTTCCACTGTTCCCAGGTCGATTACCCCCGCAATGGCAATCTGGCTCTATAATAGAAAGGAAAAACAAACATGTCAGGTGACATTCTTAATAGGTAGAAAATGTGAAATGGCACGATGAGGTACAAAACATATTAATTTGTTAAATATTATTGAAAAACTAAATTACAGCTTGTTATGTGGAAAGGGCAAAGTAAACAAAGTCGTTATGAGATGAGGTGGTAGACTAATCAAAGGGAAAAACCCCACAGCCATTGTTGCCATTAAATAAATACAAGATAATGTAAAAATCTTAAAATGGTAATTGATACTTACCCATGCTACTCTAAAAAAAAAAAAAAGAAAAGCCGAAAGCATGCAAAAAGCGTACAGTAACAAAAAATAAGCTCAAAACAAAGAAGAGCAAAAATTTGTAAAAAAGGAAGAGTTGTCTCTATTGGAGAGAAAAACTTACAGGCAATGATAAGAGAAAGCGAGCGCTACTTACCGTCCAGGACTGTTCCACGGAACACACACTATTGGGCCAGTTTTTGGTTTGGGCAGAGCGAGGCGCGACAGGTGAGAAGCTGGTTGTTAGCACTCTGCATGCCACTCCATGTCCCTCTGAGTCCTAACACTGTCCTGGTTCTAGAACCTTCCCCTTAGTCTACGTACGTCCACTTGAATAAACTACTGTCTGAAGTAACACCCACTCTTGAGTGTGAATATAATCAATGTGGTCATTTATCTATAGCAGGGGTGTCAAACACAGCTGAGTTCAGGGGCTACATCCAACCCAACATGATGTGAAGTGGGCCAGACCAGAAAAAAACCCCAAAAAAACAGCAAAGTGACCTATAAAACATTTTTGTACAATTTTAGTCTTTGTTTTAGCGCATAAAAGTAAAAGTTAAGTTTCACCAAAATATTGCCTCAGCTTTTTATTTACACTTGTGCAACTTAGAGATCACAGTGGATCTACAGTACAAAGACACACAATATTTAATAAAAGGCAGAATATTGTTAACATTACATTTTCAGATATATGACTATTTATCCTATCACAGGGAAATTGCACGTCGTAAATATTTTCAGGTAATTCTATACTTTTATGCACTAGAACTAAGAGGAAACTTT